>VXBP01002707.1:1010698-1170633 GCA_013400115.1 Rhinopomastus cyanomelas | reverse complement strand
CCTCACTGGGAAGAAGTTCCTTCTCATACTGATGCTCTTTCGTGGTCCCTTCCACTCCCTAATGTCCTGTGATATGATGATCCCTACAACAGCCTGCCTGTCTCTCTCAAACTTCTCTCCAAGTCTGAGGTTTTTCAGAGTCTTAGAATTTCCACCCTCAGCAACCACAGTGGTCAGAACCAAGAAGGTAGAAGCTGTGACAGCTGTGCAGAGGAATCCACCCTGTTTGGGTAAGTAGTGGGAACAACAAGGACCACCTGTGCAGTAACAGAAGAAGAGCGTTGGTGCATTCCCTCTGTGAAACAAGGGGGCGAGTCGCAGGCGACACCGAGAAGCAAATGTCACAGTCTCTTCTGAGACCATCTTCTCTCAAAAGATCAGTTTATGACTAGAGGGTTAGTGCAGCTGATAGAAGAGGAAAACAAGCAAGATGTTCCAGTAGAATCAGGGAGGACAAAATGTAGAGATTGTCAGGTTCAAAGGCTTTGTCAGATCTCTCTGAGCACAACCCTTCCTCCAGGAGAAAGGACTGGGGGCTGCCTCTGGCTGCCCCTCAGCCATTCCTGCTTCATACTGCAGAATCACTGGGCTATAAGATCTGCTAGAGGAAGAATTAAGAACTTTTAAATAAATAAATGAATTTGAGAAATAGTCTGAAAATCAATAAGGAAGTGAGCGATGAAAATCAATAGCGCAATAAATGCCATGGGAACAACCAGACAAGATCATTTCTGAAAATGAATCAAGAGGATATTACCTCAGGGAAAACCCCATGGAGACGATCCTGTCTCTTCTCTGATGAGCATGGGAGGGCTCCCAGGGCCTGTGGTCCAGCCACCTGCTCCACTTTTGCTCTGGGCTTCCTTCTGCTGTTGACATAGAAGCACTTCTTGCTCTTGATATTCCCCACCAGACTCAGCTCCAGCTGGACTTTGGGTCTCCTGAGCCCATCACTAAGTGTGTGAAAACAGGTTTCCTTCTTCAGCCTTGGGTAAAACCCCTTGCAGTCCTTCTCTGTGGCACTGTGTAGCCTCTCCCACGGGAGACAACCCTCAAAGAGCCTCTTCTACTAGGTCAAGGGTGCCCATGAGCCATGGCTGTCTCAGCCACTCCTCAGAGGCACAACTCTGTTCAGCTTTAGTTCCCTACTCCAGCACAAGTTACTCCAGGAGCTGCAGATGGGACTCTTCACTCCACTATTGATCTCCATGGGCTACAAAGGCTCAGCCTGCCACCTCCTCACAGGCCAAAGGGGAATGGCTGCTCTGCTGTACCCTCCATCCTTTCTTCCCTGCACAGAGCTGGGCGACTGTGAGGCTTACTCTGCTTCTTCTGAACAAGAGGTGAGCTCCTGGAAACAGAAACCCAAACCACCAGGAAGCTGCAGAGAGAGCTTTCCCTCTTAAATGGGTTCATTCCCAGGGGCACTGATTGGCTCAGCCTGAGCCACAGGTGGGTCCAATCTGGAGCTGGTGGGAGCTTTTGCAGAACTTCTTATGGGGGGGTCACACCAGCAGCCTCCTCCTTCACCACTAAAACTGGGCCAGATTCAAACCCCAACAATGTATATTTACTGTTCTCATACTGCAATCTAAAGCAAAAGAGCATTAGGTTGGTTTTCATTTATCCAAAAGAGTAGAGCGTATGATTTGTGAAGAAAAAGCCAGCCACCTCTTAAAAGAGCTAATTTAATTTCTGGCTTTATTTCCCAAGCTGGTGTTTTGCTGCAGAAACTCAAGTCTTGATTAACATGCATCATTAATCATTTACATAAAAGTGGACCACATAATTTCAGCGAAGGAACAATGCCACTTGACTGCTAATTCAGCACCTTAATTAAAAGTCTTCAGGCATGCGATTCGACAGAGTGAGTTTAATAAAAATGAACAAACCTTGTTCGCAGGGTCATCCCATCATGAATATTACAAAGTTCTTCCTCTTTCTGTCCTCTGCAGATCTATCTACATAGCTACCTACCTATCTATCCATGTATCTATCTATATCCACCTATCCATCTGTCTATCTGCCCATCTATCTATCCACCTACCTACCTGCCTGCCTATCTCTATCTCTCTATCCAGATATATGTCTGTGCGTGTGTGTGTGTGTTTAAATACTTAAATTCAGAGAAAAGGTCTCAAAGAGTTAACAGACCCTGGAATGGACTGCCCGGGGCAGTGGTAGAGTCCCCATCCCTGGAGATGCTGAAGGGCAGCCTGGCTGTAGCCCTTAGTGTCCTGGTGCGGCCGATGTGATGGTGTTGATGATGATCTGAGATGATCTTAGAGGTCTTTTCCAGCCTCAATAATCCCGTGACTCTATAGTGTTAGAATGAGAGAACTGAGTAATGGTTCTTGCTATCAGGTGTGAAGGTGGTGAGACACTGAAAGAGCAGAAGACAGCGTGTCAGTGCACGGCTGACCCTTCTGGCCACCAGTGACCGTTTTCGTTCCGGGTGCTTTGTTCTCTGACGTGTTGTTCACAAAGCGTGTCTTTAAGTTCTGCTCAGCTCTTACTTAGACGCACCGCTGGGCCGTCGCATCAAACTGACACCGTTCAAAATGAAATGGAAAAGTACAGGCAGACGAAGACGCTGAGGTTATTGCCTCCAGTTACTCCACGCGTCACGTGCTAATCTGAAGGGACACGTTCGCTCTAGAAGCACAATTTTCCATATTCAAACCACTCCTGTTCCACTTGACAGAATCACAGAACATTAGGGATTGGAAGGGATCTCGAAAGATCAACCAGTCCAAGCCCCCTGCCAGAGCAGGATCCCCTAGACCCAGTTGCACAGGAACACGGTGCAGTCTCAACATTAAATGGATTACTTACCAAGCTCAACCCATTGCATTTACAAGCGTCAGAGGTTCCTGACACTGTGTAAAGTCAGGATATACTGGTGGAACAGCTTTGAATAACACATGGAATTTTACACAGAGATCATTGCTCCTGTGCCTGTGTCACTTCTGTGCTTTCATCAGTCACTCCCAGAACCGGTCATAAAATGCTTCTACTTCTCGGTAATTGGGACATAAAGTGGAGAGTAGTAAGGGTAGAGTAAAATGCAACACAGCGGTGTGTTTACTTGTTGGACCGTGTCCTACCTCAGTGTTCCCTGCTGTCTAGTGAGAGATGTGCTGTGTTCTCAGGCAAGATCAAAAGTAGCTAGAGGGAGAAAGCCTGGTTTTTAAAAGCTTTGGGTCATTGCCGTCGTGCTTGATTTGTGAAATTCAAGGGAGCTTTCACTCCACAGTGTGGTTTCAATGCAGTGACACATTGTGCTCGAATGCCTTTACTCTCTGTCAGTGAGAAAAACTTGTGGTGCTAATCACAGAATCGCAGGACCTTAGGGATCGGAAGGGACCTCGAAAGGTCATGCAGTGCGATCCCCCTGCCACAGCAGGATCCCCTAGATCCTGTCACACAGGAACAGTCCAGGCAGGTCTGAAACATCTCCAGAGAAAGAGACTCCACAAGCCCCCTGGGCAGCCTGTCACTGGGAAGAAGGTCCTTCTCACACTGATGTGGAACCTCCTCTGCTGCAGCTCACACCAGTGCCCCTTGTCCTGTCACTGGGTGCCCCTGAGCAGAGCCTGGCTCCATCCTCCTGACACCCACCCTTTCCATAGTTATCAACACTAATTAGGTCACCCGTCAGTCTCGTTTCTTCAAGCTCAAGAGCCCCAGCTCCCTCGGCCTCCCCTCCTCAGGGAGATGTTCCACTCCCTTCATCAGTTAGATTTGAGCTGATCCTTACAGTTTTAAATCTGATCCAACACACACTGGGAAAAGACCTCCCGTTTGCCTCTGAAGCAGTTTGTCTCTTGAACTGCTTTTGTCACACTGGTGCTCCTGCTGAAGATCTGCCGTGGGGCTCTCCCTCCCTCTACATCCTTCATCTCTCGGGAGGTTGTCTTTTAATTAAATAGCTTCTTTGTCTGGGATGTTTTATTATTATTATTTGTTTAAATGCCATCGCCTGTGCTGCGAGTCGATCGTCCCTGTATGATCTGAATCCGAGCGTTCGCTGTGGTGCGGAGCTGCTGCTGCTGCTGCCTCAGGACGCGGCTGCAAACATAGCGAGGCTTGCTAAAGATTCTCGTGATAAAAGAACTTGCAACAAAGGATAAATTAATTTTTCCTAAAGCTCAATGACATCCAGATCAGATACCGTTTATCTTTTCCTCACTTCCATTTTCCATTTGCTTAGAAAATAGGTTTCTGTTTATCTGCCCCAATATGAACGGCCCGTTGTCATCCAGGGAGCCACAACACTCGAGAGAACAAATGCGCCTTTGTCACCGGCGGTTCTTTGCAGCCACCCTTCCAGCCATTAACGTCGGGCGTAAATCAAGCGGCGCTATTTTAGTCGCAGTGCAATTTTCTTGTTCCTGCACAGAAACACCTTTTACTGCTCAGTGAAAAGCAAACTGGCGCTGCCAGCCGCTGTGCTGCCAGTTTGGTTGCTCGCACGGCCATTTGCCTTTTGGCAACGTGGTTTCTTTGCATCCTTTGTATTATGTCGGGTTGGGCTGGTGTTATTGTTGAGTTCTATGGAGCAATAAAAAAAGGATAGAAACAGCTGGTTCTCAGCAGAAGAGCAAACAAGTGGGAAAGCCCAGGCAGGAGAATCACAGAACATTAGGGACTGGAAGGGACCCCGAAAGACCGCCAAGTCCAATCCCCCCACCGCAGCAGGATGAGATCCAGTCGCACAGGAACATATCCAGGCAGGTTCTAAATGTCTCCAGACAAGGAGACTCCACAACCCCCCTGGGCAGCCAGTAGAGAAGTAGAGAACTTTGCTGCACTCAGACCAAACTGGTCAGGGATGACACCTTCTGACAATTCGAACACTCATGCTTTCAGTTCTGCCTCATACTTTTCTGACCCTTTATGTGCACTGGAGCCCCTTTTCCTTTTTAAATAAAGTCTTTAGCACATGGTGACGGGCTGTGGTTTATTCTGATCTGAATTTGGATGAAATCATAGAATCACGGAATGTTCTAGGCTGGAAGGGATCTCGAGAGGTCATTTAGTCCAACCGCCCCACGCAGTGACAGCTCTACCTAGGTCAGGCTGCTCAGAGCCTCCTCAAGCCTGACCTGAAATGACTCCAGGGATGAGGCCCCCACCACCTCCCCAGGCAGCCCATCCCAGCCACCAACCACCCTCACAATGAAGAACTTGTTTCTAATCTGTCTAAAGCCTAAATCTGTCCTTTCCCAGATTGAACCCACTGCTCCTTGTCCCATCCGTACCAACCCTCCTGAAAAGCCCTTCCCCTGCCTTTAGGTAGCCCCCCTCAGGTACTGGAAGGTCAAAAGAAGGTCCCCTTGGAGCCTTCTCTCCTCCAGGCTGTCCAGCCCCAACTCTCTCAGCCTGTCCTCACGCGAGAGATGCCCTGTTCCCCTGAGCATTTTAGTGGCCCTCCTCTGGGCGTGCTCCAGTCTGCCCACAGAAACCCATCCTACTCCATTCGATCAGTGTGCTCTGCAGGCACTGGTGTTCCACTACCTAATGCATGTCACCAACCGAGCTGCAAATCTACCTGTAACCACGGCAATACCACGGAATTATTTTAGGAGACAAAAGAAACAGCAAGTGAGTCACCTCTTGGCAACAACAACAGTGTGATTCCTGTTGCTTCTCCTAGGGAGTTTCAGGCACAATTCCCTGTGGAGACCATTCTACAGTCTATTGCTTTCCATTGTCAGCAGCTTTTGCCTGATGTTCAGTTCAAGTGTCCTCACACTGGATCATCCTAGCTCACTTGCCACACTGAGTGCCTTTTAAAGCCAATGAAATCTAGGACCCTTATGGGACTTCTAATACTCTGCAGGGTTTTGGTTTTATTAAACAAAGGAAGAAATAAAATCCCCCACGTGAATTTCTAAATTTTAAGAGGGTTTTGCACAGAGTGATCAGTAAAAACCCACTTATGGAAGAAATGCATCAACAGTCTTCATTGCTATGTTATGTAGTGCTTCAGACAGAAAGCAGGGCTGAAGTCTTGCTTTCTAGAGTTGCAGAACATTAGGCATTGGAAGGGACCTTGAAAGATCATCCAGTCCAATCCCCCTGCGCCAGCAGGATCCCCTGGATCAAGTTGCACAGAAACACGTCCAGGCAGACTCTAACCATCTCCAGAGAACAAGACTCCACAACCTCCCTGAACAGCCCCTTCCAGGGCTCTGGCACCCTCATTGGGAAGAGGTTCCTTCTCATCAACATGAGATGAGCTCTGTTCCAGCTCACACCCACTGCCCCGTGTCCTACCATTAGATGCCCCTGAGCAGAGCCTTCCTCCACCCTCCTTTTTGCCTGAAATTATCTTCTCTCAGCTGACGTGAACAAGTGCTGCGTGGAAGGGGGGGAGGAATTTGGATAGTTCAAGGAGGAGTAAAGCTCCTTAGCTCTTAGCCAGGTCCTCCTGTACTAGAGAGGGCCTGAGCAGCCAACACGCAAACGAGCAGCCATCAGATCCACAAACAGTATTAACTTACTACAGTAAGTTAGGTCTGACACCTAATGCTGCTCGTCTGGTCCTCCTGCTAGGGAGAGGTTGGTCTCACAAATAGCAGTGTCAGTCTGACACCCTCTTATGCAGCCCATAATCCCACCTCTGAGTTACCTCTGATAAGGCAGAGTAACTCTCTCTCTGTTCTGCTTATGACAGCACTGGGTAGCAGCAGGGCACAGTGCTGATCTAGTACCCCGAGGAGCGTAGAGACTGCTGATGAATTACTCCTCTGGCAGCTTTGCCCACGCTAAAACACGCAGAGAAGAGCCGAGTCCCTGCTCCTGCTGCTACCAGGTTCCCCGGGTGGCTACTGCAGTTGGCTGGTAGATCGAGGGCAGCCCTGGCTGGGAGGACAAGACCATCAAGTGCTTCTCTCCAAAGTGTTTCCAGGGCTGGGTTGTACTTTGCAGGCACAGCTGGTTGCCCAAATCTTAGCTGTTAGCCAGCAGCAACTGCCATCACGCTGCTGGCTGGCAAGTACCTGGGCAACGTAACGTGTGTGTGGAGCCCCGCAGCCTTTCAGCCTCTTCTACCACTAAGTGTCTTCTGCTGCAGTTCATTTGGGAAGGCTGAGAAACAGAAACCACTGCACGGAGACACCTTTCAGATGCCCTGAAGTTACAATAAAAGGAAAATTAAACCATTTTAAAAGTCTTTAATGAAGCGACACAGTAATTAAATTCTAATTAAACAGAAGGATGGTTACTTCCTATCATTGTATGCAGAGGCAGAACTTGTGCTCCTGCTCCTCTCTCAGGTTTAAGAGCTCCAGTAACACCACCTCTGCATCACTTCATATTTTAGAATGACAACATTTTAGGGGGTTCTTGGGGGGAAAACAGCAATTATTCTAGAGACAGTGACACGTAGATGTTTAGAAGCAAACTGGCTCTGCAGAGGTAATTTTATCAGCAAATAACATTAAGAATTTAGTCATTCATTTGTGATAAATATTTGTCCATTAAATCTTCTCAGATTTTCCAATTACAACACAACCGAGTCTCTGGCTGGTGAGAGCCTTTGGCAGTCCTGTGTGAGCTCGTGCACCTGGCACTGGGAGGGAACATTCCAGAGCAGTCTGAGGCTGCAGTACAGATGCTCCATTTCTGCACCTCATTATTTGCATCACGGGGAAACTCTGGGGAAGTTTATAAGGAAGTCAGTCCTTTGGACTTGCAACAGATGGAAATGGGAGATGCTTTTGTCACATTTAAGCTGTAGTGTCTCACAGGAAAGTCCCCGGGACACAACTTCAAAAGAGGAAAGCCAGAGGGAAATAGGAACTTAATCCTTTATTCCTGTCATAGCCTGTCAATACACAGAGACTTACTCTTTGTGAAGTTCTAAAAACAATGTGATCAGTATGGAGAACTGAAATTCTGATGTCTTCTAAAACTAGTTAAGCAAGAAATGAGCCACTGTATGCTATTTACAGCTACAACCAGGGCAGGGTAGGGTCTGGCATCTGGGCAAGAAGAACCCCAGGGATCAGGATAGGTTGGGGACTGCATAGGAGAAAGGGCCCTGGGGGTCCTTTCTCCTGCTGGGCAGCAGGATGACCATAAGCCAGCAATGTGCTCTTGTGGCCAAGAAGGCCAACGGCATCCCGGGGTGGATCAGCATGGGGGTGGTTAGCAGATCAAGAGAGGTTCTTCTCCCCCTCTGCTGTGCTCTGGTGAGGAAGGGAAGCACACTCACTTTCACAGGGCGGCCACGCTGCAAGTCCTGTCATTGTATTTACAGCCTTTCTGAGGATGTGAACATATTGACATAAATATTTAAGTGAAGTCAATGAATAGAAAGCTGTTGCTTTATAACGAGGAGTCCAAGAGATTTCTATCACGCTTGAGCAAAACAGGCAGCCAAACAGCATCTCTCCCTCTGAGGATCAACGTGGTGGCTGAGATGTAGACAAAAGATCTAATTCAGTGATTCAAGGCCCTCCTATGTCAGTGTGTACTCCACAGGATGTAACACTGTTTGTCTCCACACTCTTCATGCAGAAGCTGTCTGGCACAACACTCCCTCCAGACAGAAGGCGCTGACACAGTAAAGAAACAAGCAACAAGCATTTGATCTGCTGTTTATGTTGCTTCTCTCACACAAACAGGAGAGACAATCCAACAAAGATTTTGTTGCCCCTGTGAGAACGTGGCTCCTGACCTCAGGGGTAAGCCTCCATTTCCATAGCACCAATAAACTGAAATAAGAAATACTCTTTAAAAGCAGAAGAAGAACTCTGTAAGACACCTTGCCCTGTTCTGAGCTGAGGTGCGTGGCAGCGCTGCTGTTCTGTGATCAGACATGCCCAGCAAATTGGAGGCAGGGTTTTTCAGCTAGGAGAAGGATGCAAGGATGCCCTTAAGGGCTCCCCTTCCTCCCATCAAGAAAATGCTGCTTCCAAGATTCCAGACGTGGTCTCAGCAGGGCAGAGGAAGAGGAGAACCTCTCTTGAGCTGGTAACTACAGCTCCTCTGACATCCTTCCTATGTCCTTTGCTTTCTGCTACTCTTCAAGAAGGTACAGCAGGGCAGTTTATGTGAGTATGTGGGGGTGCAGAATGGGGGCAGAGTGCCTCCACCAAGCCTTCAACAGAGCTGCTTCCAAGGGCACACTGACCAACCCAGGGCTTCCTACGGCTGTTTGGAAGGAACACACACAGACCAGTTGCCACACAATGCAGAGCAGGCTATGCACTTCCCTGAGCAAGTTCATGAACAACTCGGTCTGTCTGTTTCTGAGAGGAAAGGATCCGGGGTCAACAAGGTGCACAAGCCCCATCCTCAAGGACTTAGCCATGACCTTCAGTAAAGGATTTACTAACTGCTGCAAGACTAGCCCAGGAGAGCTCCTGGGGGTCTGAAACAAAACCTCTTCCCTGCGTCACCCAACAACCTCTAAAGAAAGTAAGTTTTAGCAGGGTTTGCCCTGGTACCACACAGATGTCTCTCCTCATATATTTTCTCTCTGTGTCTGCCAGACTACTAAAAACCTCCCCCCCAGCTACAAGTTCAAGAGATGCTTTACCAATAAATCAGAGAGAGCTTTTCATGCA
Organism: Rhinopomastus cyanomelas; assembly: GCA_013400115.1. Lineage (NCBI taxonomy): Eukaryota > Metazoa > Chordata > Aves > Bucerotiformes > Rhinopomastidae > Rhinopomastus > Rhinopomastus cyanomelas. Next base: position 1,161,052 of record VXBP01002707.1, on the reverse strand, counting down.
ATTACTTAGAAACAGACAAAACCAAAAATAACCTTCTGAAATTCCCAAGACATCACTGTGATACTGTGACAATACTGTGATTTTAGACTGCACTGAGACACCCCGACGTGCCACGGCTTGTCGTTTCTCAGCGCGATGCTGGAGCCTTTCGCTCTGGAGCCACCAGGAGAAGAGAGAATTGTCTTATCTCAGCAACTACTGTGAGGAGCCTCTCCACTTCCAACCCACTGAAATGCAAGGGGCAAAGCACAAAGAAGAGTTTCGCTGGGCGGTCACTATTGTTGTGCAAGACAGGGGATCATTAGGGCTGCGAACAATAGACCTAATGACAAAACAAGTCAAATGATCATGGAGAGAGGCAGAACAGCTCCTTGCCTCAGCTGGAGGAGCGCTGACAGCATGGGCAGGACACGAGGAGCTTTTAATATCCAAAACCCCTTCTGTCAGGCAGGTCACAACTCTGCCTTTAATTAGATGCAATGACTTCAGTTGGAAGCCACCTGCATACAGGTTGGGATACGTGCAGCCTGCTCAGTTCTCAGCGGGGAACCTATTCTGCGGGAAGTACATTTCAGTTACAGCGAAAGCCCCCTGCGCCGCGTCTATTGTGAAGTGTGGCTGATGTCTCATTCATACCCAACCACGGCAGCTCTAAAAGCACATTGATTCTGTTTATTTTCATTTGAAGGATTCGTGTGTATTTGAACCTGTCGGTACTTCTCGAAATAACTGGGAAATGGCAATCAAGAGAGAGCAGCTGATTAGCAATTTAGGGCAAAGCAAGATGGAACGGTTCTTCGCGTTCTGTCGAGATTATCCCGAGTGCGTCGCGTTGAAACGCTCTTTCTTACCGTCGCAGGCTGCGGTGAGTCACGGCCACATCAATATGTGCTGCTGAGTACGAGTGAGATCTATGTGCAGCCACATAAGATTTCAGTGGTTTAGCGGCGACGGCCACTTCTTGAGCTCTTTTGTTGCACATGACATCATAGCCCATAAAAACACAAACTTCTTGGACAAATATCACCGTCTCCTCCACAAGGTCAGTGGAAGTAGATTAACTTGGAGCCAGAAAGGAGGCAGGAACAAAGCACTTGAGCACTTAAAGTGTTTTGAGGGTTGGGAAGAGATCTTCTTCCAGTGATTAATGACTGCGCAACGGATCGTTTATGAGGTTAAACATTTGTAAACGACCCTCATGGATGTGAGTTCATAGACTCACAGAATCAACCACAGGATACCTTTGCTTTCACAGCAGTGGGGTCAAGATGGGGTGGTAAGATGTATCTAATCCACCCAAGTGGGTTGAGTGCCCTGTAGTTTGGCTCCTGGAATACATCTTTGGCTGGTTCTAATCTGCAAAGAGGATGATTTGTGTGCTCTGCAAGTGGAGCGAAAACACGGTAAGTGAGGGCGTGCAGGAGATGGCTTCAAACACGAATGCCTGATGTGAGCTGAGACACTGATGTAGATGCATCTTCAGACCTAGAGCACAGACCTGACATTTGGTATCAGAGAGGCGATATATTTTATAGCAACTATAACAACTTCCCTGTCATCCTCAAATCATATTATTGACTTCTCTTCTTCTTCTTTAATCACTTCTTCTATTTGTGCGTCTGGGTTTTGAGAGGATTTCTTCCCCCCTCTCCTCCTCCTCTTTTTCTCCTTCACCTCCTTGAGCTTACAGCACTGAATGTTGACGAGCAGGACTTGTCTCCAGCCAGGTAATCAGCGTGGGCTCCAGACTCTGCACCTCTCAGGGAAATCTGCCTGCTGAACAAACCTTACAAGCACAGTAGAAGCGGCTGAGAGTCCCCCACTGCGGGCGCAGCCACCGTTCAGCTCCGTGCTGCACTGAGCGCTGTTCAGACAAGCACTTGCTGCAGCGCTGACTGACCCAAACGGTGTCCTACACTCCTGCTCTGTTTGTAGCCGGTATTGTCACCGTACCAGCTGCACACTACAGCAGTGCAACAGGCTGTGGTGCACCTGTGGCGCGGCGTGGCGGTGATGCGCACTGCTGAACAAAGAGCTCTATTATTACGGGATAGCGTGAATCTTTGCACAACTAGTCACTGGGCAACATTCTCAGCTGTAGGACGTGCATAGAAGTCCTGGGAGATCAAGGGATCTCACGCTGGTGGGAGTTCAAGCCTACTATGACATACAAAGAAGAATGGCTCTTCATTGGCATTTGCTTTGATGTAAAAATACACACAAAGGTAGAGGTTTGAATCACAGGACCACGAGCTGTGTCTTGTAATCCTTTTTGTACATGAAGGATGATTTAGGTGAACAGCTGATGGTTCAAATCTTTAACTACCAGCTTCTTTCTTGCAATGAAGTATTTAGCATTGTTAGCCCACATGCAGACTCATAGCTCAAGTGTGGGTGCAAACTCAACCCACAGTGGACAAACTCCTCTAGGAAAACATACTCCAGAGTGTGAACGTGCCTGTCCTTGCTCAGAGACTAGGAATAGCCCCCGGTGCTGATTTGCTATCGTATTGTTCCAGAATCACGCTGTTGACATCCAGAGTCGGTGCCACAGAACCACAGAACATCAGGGATTGGAATGGACCTGGGCAGCCCCTGCCAGGGCTCTGTCACCCTCACCATGAAGAGGTTCCTTCTCACATTGATGTGGAACCTCCTGTGTTCCAGCTCACACCCGCTGCCCCTTGTCCTGTCATTAGATGCCCCTGAGCAGAGCCTGGCTCCATCCTCCTGAAGCAATAGGGAATGCTTCACAAACTTGCGTGCCATCCCCACGCAGGGGCCACAATAATCTTCTCCGTATCATTCCAACTGCTGAATTACTCTTATTATAATGGGATGGTTTTACTGGGATTGTGGGCAATGAGACAGGAAAAGCATTCATCTGTGCCTCTGCGGACTCAGAGGAAGTTCCTCATCACCGGTAACTTTCCATTCAGTAAGACCTTGGTATTTGGTCTGCGTACGCCACCACCAACACGACGGTTGCTTTATATCAATCATTTCACTTTCTGTTTCGCAAGCAAAACCATCATTTTCTTCTAGTAACGTGCTGCAATGGAAATTCAATAGTAAGGAATAAGATTGCCAATATGATAAAGGGAGTGCTGAGACAAATTTGACAGAGGCAATCTGTATTTTGTTATCAGCCTGCAGAGAGTGATAAGGTCATCCCTCAGTCTCCTCCAGGCTAATCAGCTCCAGTTCCCTCAGCCGCTCCTTGTGGTACAGGCTGCCCAGGGGGCTGTGGAGTCTCCTTCTCTGGAGACATTTCAAACCCACCTGGAAATGCTCCTGTGTGACTGGATCTAGGGGATCCTGCTCTGGCAGGGGGATGGGACTGGGTGATCTTTCGAGGTCCCTTCCGATCCCTAATGCTCTGTGATTCTGCGTGGGTTTGTATATAAAGTTAGGACACAGACACGATGCATTTACCTGTTTCCATCCTCACGAGGTTGCAAATGAAAAGGGAGATTGGTTGCTTCCAAGGTCCAGTGCCACACCTGACCTTCCCTGATCAGCAGCCTGCAGTACTGTGCCTCTGAGAAGGAGATTCTCACGGAATTTTGGTGACGGGAATGGAAAAGTTTATAGTCCTTAAATCACAGGAAGTGCAGATCCACTTGCGGTACTTTGTGGCCAGTTCCAGACTAATAACCAGGTAGAGGGGTGCACTGGGGCTTGCAGGGTTCTCCAAGTGAAAGAAAGAAGTGCACCAAGTGCTAGCGACTTGGACAGGGAAGGTCAGCCTGGAAGCTTGCCCCCAGTATGAAAAGGACATGAGGTTGTGAGAGCGAGTCCAGGGGAAGCCACAGGGACAACCAGAGAGCTGGAGCACCTCTTTTATGAAGAAGCCCCTTTCTTCGCAGCAGAGGTCCTCCAGCTCTCTGATTGCCCCTGTGGCCTCATCTGGACTCGCTCTGATGTCATTTTTATACTGGGGGCTGCAGGCCTGGCTGCAGTACTCTAGGTGAGGTCTCACCAGAGCAGAGCGGGAGGATAATCTCCTTGGACCAGCTGGTGACCTGTATTGGCCAGTTAGAGTCTAGGTGATCTTCAGCATCTCCTTGATGCAAGAGATTGCAGAGCTTCTGGGCAGCAGAACTTGCACTGTGCCTTCATTTTCTGTGACTCAGTAATGAGGCTCCACGAACTGAAAATGTTGCTGAATAACGAGCAAGCGTTTGTCGTGCTGCTGCAGGAGGGACTAGTAGATTTATACCAACTGCTTGGAGGATGTCGTGTAACGGCGCGTCTGCTTCGGCGTTTCTGTGCGCATCACGAGGAAAACACTTCCCCAGAAGACCCATCCATCGGGGCATTGTGTGACTCTGTCTCCCTTCTCCTTCTGCTTCCAAGGAGCCGAGTAAACCTGTTGTTCTGCCTCAGCCTCTCCTGTCCTCGTGGGGTAACGTTCAACAACAGGTGGCACCCTCTGAAATCATTTCGATGGGTGACCGGCAGTTGAGATCTCTCGTTCAGCTCTCTCTGTTGGCTAAGCTACCTCAGGAATGACAAAGCTGTGAGAAGCAGCATGTTAATGTTTCAATGGAATTAAATGTTTTGAAGATTTGGGGGAAAATCCCTGATCTTTGGTTAGGAGACTGCCATCGTACAGAAGCACAGAACATCAGGGACTGGAAGGGACCTCGAAAGACCCTCCAGTCCCACCCCCTGTCCTAGAGAGGTGCAGAACTGTGCCCACAATGCCTCTAGCCGCAGCAGCTGTTACTGCCTTGTTCTGTTTAACATCTGCCTCACAGTAACGGCCCCACTGGTGCCTCTGATCAACCTGCCAGATGTTTTTAATAAACTGGGAGAGTTACAACCCCTTTAAGTGACAATAACTCAAGATGCCTACAACTGCAGAACTGCATAGACAAATGAGGCTCTTTCTGAACACAATCAGCTGAAGGTTTTCATTTTATCTATAGAAGCCTTTTATTTCTCAGCGTCTGTTCAAGTGAGGAAAAAACCCAACCAAACAAAATACCAACTGTACACCGAAGCCGACCGTATTAGCTCAAAGAAGGCATGAGGGAGACCTAAAGAAATCTCTGTTCTATAAAACCAAGTGGAAAACTCAGAGTCGTAAAGATTGTAGCTCGACTGGGCATTGATCTGGTAATTTATATTCAACTCCTGGAGGCATTTTTGCTCTTCTGTAGCAATAAATGATGGGTTAATGTATTATAAAGGATAAAAACACGGAAGAATAACACAAGGGAGGTATTCTCACTCCTTTTTCAGAAAGAAATCTCCCTTGATTATTCACCTTGAATAATATTTTGTGAAATATTCTCTCATCACCAGTAATCTAAATTTCAATCATCTGTTATAGCCAACGCTCGGTGAAAACCATTGAACAACTCCAGTCACTGCAGAGCAAAAGCACTTCATTTGCAGGCAGAGAACTACTCACAGTGCTTCACTTGGTTCCAGTGAGAGGGACACACAGATACACAGATCATTAGGAGCTGGAAGGAACCTCTAGGAGGTCATGGAGTCCAACTTCCCCCCATCCTGTAGTGTTGGTTGAGCAGCACATTAACACACTGAGCCCAAAGCCTTTGCAGAGTACCCGAAGGGCTTTCGCGTGACCGGCACCGAAGAGCTGCCACGCACAACCCGCTGCAGGGGACACGGCGGCCAGTGCAAACAGCTCTAAGTGGGGCTGGCAGCAGCAGAACTACACCTGCTGCAGAATTCCTCTTGGGCAAAGGCCAGACAAGAGGCAGAAATACTTACTTGCCAAAGGCTACAAGCTACAGCCGGTACCACGACAGCAGAACGCTGCTGGTAGCAGACAGGTAGCTGTTGACACCTGACAGCCTTTTAATAGGGGCTGTTCAGCCTGGAGAAGAGATTGAGAGGAAGTTTATCGGTGCACAGAAATATCTCAAGGACAGATGTCAGGAGGATGGGACTGGGCTCTCCTCAGTGGTGGCCAGCAAAAGGAGAGGAGGCAAAGAGCACAAACTGATACAAAGAAAGTTCCATTTGAACATGAAGAAAAACTTCTTCACTTGGAGGCTGACAGAGCATGGAACAGGCTGCCAAGAGAGGTGGTGGAGCCTCTTTCTCTGGAGACGTTCAAAACCCACCTGGACACAATTCTATTCAACCCGCGTTAAGGGAACTTGCTTTTAGCAGATGATTCAGACTAGATGATCTCCAGAGGTCGCTTCCCACCCTCACCATTACGTGTTTCTGTGATTAGGTGATTATATGAGGTGTCCTGAGCGCGGCTGGATGCCGTCAGCACGGATCTGCAGACCCCTTCTAGCACGCTGCACCACTTGCTGACTCACACGTAGCTCACACTGAGCTGACCCAGATAACTTGTCTTAACTCAGTTGCTTTGACACTTCTTCGCCCCAGGAAAGACACTTCTAATCTACACTTGATACCAACGAAAGACAAGCTTAAGCAGGCTGCCCAGGGAGGTGGTGGAATCACCATCCTTGGAGGTATTTAAATGAGCACATGAGGCCATGGTCTAGTGGTTAGGGAGCTGTTGGGATGAAGGTTGGACTTGATGATCCTGGAGGTCCTTCCCAGCCATAAAGATTCTATTTTGTTGTTAGTTTCCCTCCTGTCAACATTTTCCAGGAGAATGCCACCAAAAGACAGCGAAAGGGAAGGAAAGGGCTCATCTTTTCACCGCTCACATCCCTGTTTCCTCCGTGTCACTTTAACTCTAAAGCACGAGGTATAAGGTTATGGAGAACACCAGTGTTTATCTTGAATCTCTGCCTTTGTTTTGGATCAAAAACGCGACGCCACGGCCAAAGGCAATACGAAGCCTTCGCGGCTGAGGTCACTGGTCTGCAATTTGTTGCGGTGACAGCTCCAACACCGCGCTGGGGGAGCGGGCTGGACGCCTGCTAATGCTCTGTTATAGGCACCGGCGGGAAATTGGCTGAGCACAGGTGACTGAAAGCAGCAGATCTCACTGCACCAGTCCAAGGGTGCTTTCACTTGTGGCTTTACTGCTAGCACGGGGAGAACTTCTAAAATGCTAACTGGGTTTTTTTATAGAATAACATAAACCATCCGTGGCTTTAAATTTAACTTCTTTAATTAAGTCTGATCATGCTCCGACGAGAAGTGTCTGTCACACATCAATCTCTTCGTTCTAATTTTGGTTCGGTTTGTCACATCATTTAAAGCCCTAACCCCTGCAGAAAGGTTTTAATTAACAGTAAAAGAGTTCTGGGGGAAACTGGATCCGAAACACGAGGGACCGAGTCTCGACCCGTTCACATAGCGTAGGGAGATCAGACAGAGTATCTTGTGTCTTACTGATGTGCTTGCGGAAGACAAATGATTCCATTTAGCTGCGGATTAACTACGATTAATTTTTAAGCCATGGCTTAAACCCCGTTCTTCTGTGGAAAGTTCTCCTCCCGGCCACACGCTGCTCTGGATGCCAGGTTCAGAGAGCTGTCAAGAGGATGGCAAACCATGTAAACACAGGATAAAAATTACTGGGGTGCGTGGGGCGGGGCGCAGCAACACGAAGTGTGGAAGAAGTCCACTGACAGGGTGATAAATCACTTCGCTCTGAAACAGAAGCAGACTTGCCAGAGGAGAAGGAATGTCAAGGGCAAGAAATCAAAGATAGGTTGTGAACCAAGCTGCGACTGCGATCATCACACTGCTATATGCGGGCAGAGAATGTCTGTAGGGCTAATGGTTGCTCTGCTGAGAAGAGAACAAGACTTCAAGGAACACTTCTGGCTGGATGCATTATCCGTTCTGTTACGGCCATCCCGATTCCCAGACACAAGCAGGGCTTCAGGTTAACTTGTAAAAGAAATCACACGGGGTACTACAGAAAAACCCTTGGCCTATTCCTACAGGAAGAACAAAAAGGTGGTGCCGATCTCTTGGAGGAACGACCTGCACAGTTATTAAAGCTTCTCCCTGGGATTTCATATCCAGAAAAAAACCCAGCAGACCCAAACCCACTACACTCAGTTAAAAAGGATTTTACATTAGTTAAGACCTAAGAGAATATCATGGGATCTGCTGTAGGGATGAACTTGTAAGGTAGGGTAGATGGTTGGACTTGATGATCCCAGAGGTCTTTTCCAGCCGGTGTGATTCTGCGATTACCGTGTGCGAGGAAAGCTCCCACTTCATGCAACACGCAACGGTTCAGTTGGCAAAGAACCCACACAGCATGTATGACAAAATCACAGAACATCAGGGATTGGAAGGGACCTCGAAAGATCATCTACTCCAAGCCCCCTGCCACAGCAGGATCCCCTAGATCCAGTTGCACAGGAACATGTCCAGGAGGGTTTGAAATGTCTCCAGAGAAGGAGACTCCACAACCCCCAAGGGCAGCCCCTGCCAGGGCTCTGTCACCCTCACCATGAAGAAGTTCCTTCTCATATTGATGTGGAACCTCCTGTGTTCAGGCTTACACCCATCGCCCCTTGTGCTGTCATCATTGGGTGGCCCTGAGCAGAGCCTGAATCCATCCTCCTGACACCCGCCCTTCACATATTGACCAACATGAATGAGGTCACCTCTCAGTCTCCTTTTTTCCAAGCTCAAGAGCCCCAGCTCCCTCATCAGGGGGATGTTCCACTCCCTTCATCATCTGTGTAGCTCTGCGCTGGGCTCTCTCCAGCAGCTGTGTCCTTCTGGAGCTGAGGGGCCCAGAGCTGGACACGGTATTCCAGATGAGGTCTCACCAGGGCAGAGCAGAGGGGTGTGTGGTCTCGCACACAGCCATATAAGAGAAATTCTAGCTGTAAACACTAACATTTCAAAGAATATTTCCCAACTAACATATGCCCAAGAACATCTAGAGCTGTTTGGCCGAGCTTTTCTCTGGAACTCTATTCTCCAAACAAATAGATGCTGACGTTGTGAAATTAGCAATCATAAATGCTGTAAAAGTTTACCAGCAAACATCAAACATTTTAGTTTTAAGCACTCATCAAGTCCTCAGACTGAGCAGATGCCTGGGTCTCCTGCTCTGAAGCAGAGCGAAAACTTCACGAAGCAAAATGGAAACAAACGCTTCAATGTCAGCCTCTATCTGTGCTGCAGCGATCGCATTTCTACGGGGTGAAAAGGGAAATTACAGCTGCATGTAGCCTCTCTTCTAAGAAAAGTCTTCCAAAGAAGAAAGTTCCCACCCTTGCTATTACCAGTGCTGCTGAGTTGGCAGTTTTAGCAGTGAGATCAGCCTGCAGCAGCTGCAGCAGTAAAACTTGCTCAGCATGTGATTGATAATTGCTCCCCAGCACTGTTGTGGATCAGGACTGATTACCAAGGGGATTAAAATTCCAGAAACTCTCGGAGGAGTGTCTTTGAGGGCTGCTCTCGAGTCTCTGTGCAAAGCTGATGTTAACAATGATGGGATTTAAATTTAGCTTTTCTCAGACAATATTTCCTGGCATGATCTGCATCTAAAGCCTTACTGGAACCCCTTCAGAAGCGCATCTGACATGCCTCCAAGGCAGGATACAGCTGCAGCGCAGGAACGTACCTGAGCACAGCACAGCTCCCTGGCTGCAGCTGGAAGGAAAGCACTCACAGAGCAATAGATCACTCTTGTGGACACAACAAGGGTGACAGAGCACCCGAACAGGCTGCCCAGGGGGTTGTGGAGTCTCCTCTGGGTTAAAACCCGCCTGGACGTGTTCCTGTGCAACTGGATCTAGGGGATCCTGCTGGGGCAGGGGGATTGGGCTGGATGATCTTTCGAGGGCCCTTCCAATCCCTAATGACTGGATCTAGGGGATCCTGCTGGGGCAGGGGGACTGGGCTGGATGGTCTTTCGAGGGCCCTCCCAATCCCTAATGTTCTGTGACTCTGCACTCTGGCTCCAATTCGTTGGGCTGAGTAATTTTGCCACTTTAAAACTAAATCACTTGCTTAACTGATAAAATCCATTTTCTTCACTCCTATTAACTCAGTCATTCATGATATTATTATTTATTCATGTCTATTCACTGATCACTAGGCCAGTTAATCGAGCTTTACCATGCTCTAAAAAAACTTCTAAGCACGTGTTCAAGTTCCACCTTAGCCAGGGATGGGATTTTTCTGAGGTTTTTTGCTTTTGTATCAGGGTCTCTGTAAGAAGGGGAACGAAACACAGTGATGAGTCAAATGTGATTGACCATCAAACGTCTTTCTATTTGATTATGTCAAAGAAAATAAATATAGAGCCATATATACACTCTTAACTGGCCATGAATCACACACCCCGTAGAACTGTCTATTGAAGACGTTGACACTGCTGAATTGAGTAGCCTGGGGACAGCTTACACACAGTTTACACAATTTATTAGGGTTAGAAGGGGCCTTCAAATGCCATCGGTTCCAACCCTCCTGCTCAAGCAGGATACAAACTGCTGAACAGCAGCACTGCCTAAAAAGCCTCCATCAACTCCATAAAAGCGCATCCAGCCACGTCAGAAACATCTCCAGGGAAGGGGGCTCCACACCCTCCCTGAGCACCCCTTTCCAACACACGATAACCTTGACTGTAAAGGAGTTTTTCCTCAGGCTGAGGTGAAACTGCCTGTGTTCAAGCTGGCATCCATCAGCATTAATGACACACTTCAAGTTCTGCCGTGCTGCAGTGGTTTCCCTCTCCAGTTCACGTGTTAATACCTTAGCACGAAGGATCTTGTGGGAGACCACGTTACAATCAAGGTTATGTCAGGGTTTCCAGTGCTTCTCCATTACAAAATCACACAATCTTTCTAGTTGGAAAAGATCCTTGGGATCATCAACCCAACTCTACAGAGCTCATCCTTCAACCAGCACCACTCTCAACGTCTTTAAACGCAGTCAAGGATGGCAACCCAGCCTCCCTGGGCGGCCCGTTCCAGCACCTGCTCGCCCTTTCTGGGGAAGAATGTTTCCTAACGTGCACTGTTTGAGCCGGGCAGCCCATCCTTCAGCCGCCTTAGAGCCGCCTTGCCTGCCCAGCCAGCAGCAGCACTGTCTTTGGACTGGAGTGGCCACATGCCGGCAATCGTCTTCTGTGTTTCACTGCAATTGTGAATCAAACGAAGCCAAGAGAGGGCAGATCCTCAGAAATACTGTTTGCCATCACTCCTTTCCAAAATGTGGCCCTCTAAGATATCCTGTTTCCCCATTGTTTCATTTCTCCGTGAGTGGTTCCAGAGGCCTCTGGGGGTCAAGTCATTGTCTTAGAAGAGGGCTGGAATTGGACCTGTGGACAATTGTCGCTTGTGAAGTGGAGGATTTGGGCTTCCTGCCAGTTCCATGTGGCTATGATGATTGCCAGGCAGTTTGCCATGATTTGCTGCAAAACCAGAGTTTTGCATTAAAAATGGAAAAATGATCTCAAATAGCTTCTCCATGTCAAGAAATGAATAAATAAGGCAGCACTCAGAAAAGCAAATTTATCCTCGCAGAGGTTAAGCCCCAGAAGCACCCTCTATGTCCAAGTGCAGATCAGGCACGAGTGTTGGTCCTCAGAGGTCTGTATAGGGTCCAGCAGCTTTTAAAACCATTGTTGGTGACATGGACAGTGACACCAAGCTGCATGGGGTGGTTGACAGCTGGAGAAAAGAGGGCCATCCAGAGGAACCTGGACAGGCTGGGCCTGTGCAAATTGCTGCCCAGGGAGGCTGTGGAGTCTCCTTCTCTGGAGACATTTCAAACCCTCCTGGACATGTTCCTGTGCAACAGGATCTAGGGGATCCTGCTCTGGCAGAGGGATTGGACTGGATGATCTTTCGAGGTCCCTTCCAATCCCTAATGTTCTGTGATCCTGTGACACTAGATCAGGCGATTATTAGCAAAACTTTATAAATAGACAAAAACTAATTAAAAAGGCTTATTAATTCTGAGTAAATATTTCCAACATCTTTTGGGCACCCGAGAGTCTGCTCTTGTTTATGCCTCCCAGAATAGCAGACAAGCTCAAGCCAAGATTGGGGTTTATTGCCTTTTAAAAATAACACTAATGCTTGGTCTAAATTTGTACCTGGGTGTCTATTTAAATGATCACTTTGAACAGTCCATCACAGGGGGAGGTGGGGGGCACAATATTTATAGCACTTTTGTTGCCAATTTCCCAGTGTTCAATGAATTCAGCTGCCTTAAACAAAGATAAAGTAGACCAAGAGGAGGTTCCACTGCTAAAAATACTGGTTGCAGACTGTCACTTCATTATGAGCAGGTGGAAATGAGCACACCAACAGCACCCTCTCTTCAACAAATCAACTCAATTTAGACTTGGGGAGTGTGTGTCACAGACTGAAAAGCACTACACGCTTTCTGATTGACTTCTGTCGTTCCGACTCGAGTTGCCACCTTGCCCGACTTGCCAAGATTGATTTCAAGTACCCTGAAGCCAGTGGGTGGCTGGGTGCTACAGCCTTCTTATTCTTCCAAATTCAGAATCAGAGAAGTGAAGGTGGAGGAAAAGGCTGAACTCTTCTCTCAAGAATGCAGGGGAAGATGGAAAGCAGCACAACCTGCTTGTTTCCGTCCAGTTCTTACATTGAAAGAAAATTTGAAGAACTTCTTACAGAACAAGGAGACTGAGAAAGATGAGAACAGGCCCAGTTGTGGGCCCTCAGTTCCAGAAGGACACAGAGCTGCTGGAGATGGTCCAATGCAGAGTCACTGAGATGATGAAGGGAGTGGAGCACCTCCCTGATGAGGAAAGCCTGAGGGAGCTGGATCTCTTGCGCTTGGAAAAAGGAGCCTGAGGGGTGACCCCATGGATGTTGATCAATATGTGAAAGGGGGGTGTCAGGAGGATGGAACCAGGCTCTGCTCAGGGGCATCCAGTGATGGGACAAGGGGCAGCGGGTGTGAGCTGGAGCACAGGAGGTTCCACATCAATCTGAGAAGGACCTTCTTCCCAGTGAGGGTGACAGAGCCCTGGAATGGGCTGCCCAGAAGGGTTGTGGGGTCTCCTTCTCTGGAGACATTTCAAACCCACCTGGCCATGATCCTGTGTGACTTGATCTAAGTGATCTTGCTGTAGCAGGGGGACTGGACTAGAGGATCTGAAGTTATCTTTTGCATTCTCTCTTTGACCCAGTAAAGATACTAGTGCTTTAATTTCTTTGTTAAAAGAGGGGGGTTTTACTGTTTGAGAAAAAACACCTGGAAGTAGGAAGGTGGGAACTAATTACCTTTCTGCAATCCAAAAAGCTTCTTGAAAGGACAACAGAAGACTTGAAATGAAACATGATCAGTGACCTTTTGCAAAGGCATGACTGGATTAGGATTCCACAGGGACAACATATAGGTAATGATTAAGGTGGTTACAACTCAACATGGATTGTTCTTGCAAAAGGAAAGTATATTCCAGGTGCCCTCTGATATAGCTGCACATTTCTGCAAATCAAGTGTGAAAGCAAAGCTGTCAAAAGAGAAGTGACATTGTGTTCCCGGTGCCCGTCTCTGAATTTACAGCGTGTCCACAGACTAAATGAGATGCTGGATCCTTCAGCTCTCTGCAGAGTGACAGAACTGTGCCCTTGATGCGACAGCGGGCCGACTGGGAATCATTCTGCCTGCGAAAGATGCTCAGATTCTGTGCAAATGAAACAGAAAGCGACCAAAAGGTACCAGAGCAAGGAACCTGTAAGGGCTCAGAGGGTGCACAGCAGTGTGGCCATCCCACCGCTGCCTGCTTGGGCAATGCAGTACAGAATCACACGTTGGACAAGACCCTTGGGATCATCAAGTCCAACCATCAACCCTACTCTACCTGTTCACACCTAAACCAGACCCCCTAACACTACATCTGAGTGACTTTGAAACACATCCAGGGATGGGGACTCAATCCCCACCCTGGGCAGCCCAGTCCAGGGCCTGACCACTCTCTCCAGGAAGAATTTGTTTTCCTGAATGGCCAGTCAACCCTCCCCTGTTGAAGCTTGAAGCCTTTCCTTCTGGTTCTGTCAGAGAAGAGCCCAGCACCAACATCTCCACAATGTACTTTGAGATAGCTGTAGAGAGCGATGAGGTCTCCCCTCAGTCTCCTCTTCCTCAAACTCTCCATCTCTCAGTCTCATCAGACTGATTCTCCAGGCCCTTCCCCAGTTTCGTTGCCCTCCTCGGCACTCGCTCCAGCCCCTCGATGTCTCCCTTGTGCTGAGGTGCCCAAAACTGGACCCAGTGCAGTCTCACCGGTGCTGACTGCAGGGGGAAATACTTCCTTGGTTTTCTACTGTTCTCATGTTAATCTGGTTTGTGTGTTTGTTTGAATTCCTCTCCCACCAGGCTGGAGCACACAGGGCAGCAGAGAAACAGAACTGCAATAATCACCTGCTTACTACAGGTTTGTGCATCAGCAGGTTCCCAGGCAGACCACAGCCTACCCTTACAAGAGGAATGGCTTCCTAAACAGGAGCAGCTTATCTTCGGTGTCTCTGCTAATCTTTCCATAGGCAGGAGGGTTGTTTTCATGGGGCAGAATAACCTGCCCTGGTTTTTTCCTGCCATTCACTGCGTTTGAGATTCACATCCTCTTACAAGGTGGAGTTGATTGTATTGTTAAGTTGGTGTCTTTGAAGGGTGATGCTGTCACATTCCGTGGCCTCACAGCTCAAAGACACTGCAGTGGACAAGAGAAGCAAATCCTCCGTGATCAGGATTCTGATTTAAATTATTCAGTCTGACTACAATTTAGACTGCTGCTGTGCTGAGTCCTCTGATCAATACCGTCTCGCTGCTCTCTTTTTCTGCTCTCATCTGCTATTTTCATCTTTCGCTCTTAGTTTTCCACTTGGATTGGAAAGTCCTTGAATCAGGAGCATTGCTTTGTTCTTTGTTTGCAAAGTGCTCAGAGCCACTGAGCCCCGGCCTGTAACCGGTGAGCCCAAACGGTGCGATAAAATAAACGTGTCGCAATTACTACTGACGCTGCAGTTGTTATCGCACCCGTGACCGCACGGGTGATAAACGAACGGCAGTAAAGTTGTAAGTGCCCCCTTTCATCCGTTTTACAACGCGTCCCACACATCTGCTGAAGGTGCTCTTGCTGCCACAGCCGTTGGAGAGACTGGGACACTGTGCAGAAGGGTAGTTCAAGCTCAGCTGAGCTCACGAGGCTCTCACTGAGGCTGCAGGAAAGCCTTCTGGCAATCAGATGTTGGCAAAGGAAATACCTGACACACAGAAACTTTCATCAAATTACAGTATCACCATCAGTCACCCTTCACTTACTGCACTTACTGTACCTTCCAAACCGATCAAACTGTGGCAGCAGAAAGAGCCGGGAACGCCTGGGCCGCCCCAAGAAGCATTTTGCCTTCTAGTGGTACCACTTAGTACAGAGCACTTCTTTACAGGGGAGCCATGTGGGAAAACAACCATTTCTGCACTCCGAGCCGCACAGAAAACATCCTCCCTCCTTCGGAACGAGCGCGGGGCCACGCTGGGTTATCAGCAGCACATCTCACACTCTCCCCTGTCCGTACAGAACGCGAGGCAGGTGTGGAAAGAATAACACGCTTGCAGGCATTGCAGAGCACTCGGAGCCCGCTCTCCCTGCCGGTGCGAACGCGCTAGTGCTTCGTTGAATGAGCACAAAGAGATTTGCAGCTCATATACTGCTTAATGGCCTCTACAGGAGAGTCTGTTTCAAGGACATAGGATGCTTGATGAAAAGTTTGAGTTCTTCACACACCTCTTGTGTACTGGACCTGGTTTTGCACTGGTTGTCAACAATCGCCATCCAGAGTCCTCCCACTGTGGACCCAAATGCTCCCCGAGTATCCATAAAGCCAAGGCAGACATTCATTTTCCAAACTGTTTGCTAGCTGAAAACACTGCTGCACCTTTGCTCTCGGTCTCTGACCTTTGTTAGAGCTTATGCTCCCAGCACTGCTTCATCACCCTCACTGGGAAGAAGATCCTTCTCACACTGATGTGGAACTTCCTCTGTCCCAGCTCACACCCACTGCCCCTTGTCCTGTCATTAGATGCCCCTGAGCAGAGCCTGGCTCCATCCTCCTGACACCTTCCCTTCACATATTTATCAACAGTCTCCTTTTCTCCAAGCTCAAGAAACTTTCCTCGTCAGGGAGATGCTCCACTCTACCATCTCTGCGGCTCTGTGCTGGACTCTCTCCGGCAGTTCTGTGCCCTTCTGAGGGGCCCAGAACTGAACACAGTATTTCAGATGTCTGAAGACCAAGAGGACAAGAGGGAAGGCCACTATGGAAAAGATTTCCTTCTAGTGCCCTCTAGACATCGGCTTTGTGATTGTGTTTACATTTGTTACTTCAGGTTGAGATCACAGCACAGACGTTTGCAGACAACAAACAAGGAACACGGTGAGGAAGGAGACACGTTTGTGTGTGGAAACGGCTTTCTCCTGCGGTGAGTTTCAACAAAGCACTTCTGACTTCTGTCACTCACGGATCTAAAGGTGAGAACATGTAATGGACTCTGCCGCAACTCACGTCTGTGACTGCACTGACTTTGTGAAAAAAGGTTTCTTTTCTCTTTTTTCCCAAAGATCCAAAATTGACCTGAAAGAAATTGCTACAATAGAACAACAGTGCTGTTAAATTCCTTCCAAATGCTGGGAGTGTGTTCTGCTTTAAAAGCCAAGTAGGATGTCCGAGTTTGATTTGTGAGTTTCCCGCAGAAAAGTTTAAAGTTTGGGTTTAAAAGAAAAGTGTCCGGTGCCCCCCACCCTGCTTTAGCTGAAAGCTCTTGGCTGCAGCGTAGCCGGGGTCTCCAACGCACGACAGGCGTGACGCGTGAGGGTCCAGACAAGCACCCAGCCCTACGCTACCACACGACGACACGACAGATTGCCAGAGAGGAAGAAAAGGAAGAAGGATTCAGAAGTGCTCCTTTGGGGTGCTTCTTCCCCTTCCCACCCCGCTTTGTCCTCCATAGAGCTCTTGTGCAAAGCTTATCTTCTTCAGGTCAGCTCATCCTGTCTGCTGGATGCCAAACGCAGTCAGCCTTCGGACCAGAAAGGAAGTGGCTCAGAAAAAAGACGCAGCCAATTCACCTGCCCTCTGAGGTTGTTAATAGTGTTAGAAATGATCGCGCATCGCGGCAAGGTCTTGGAGGAGTGATTTTGTTAAAAGACAATCATCAAATACAGTATGGATTTTTGACAATCAAAGGATGAAAGTGCACTTACCCTCTGTGGAAGGGTTTGCATGTAATGACAAATTTAATCCCAAAGGGCTTGATCTGGCTGCCACTGAAATCAATGGCAAAGCCCCAAGTCCTTTGGTGAAGAAAGAAAGAGGTCAAAAAAGTTGCACGCTGATTTGGGACAAAGCACTGTGTTTTGCAGACTGAATGCCATCTACTTGTTGTGTACTTTAAAGATGCAGTAGTTGAGCTGGGACTGGAGTAGGAAGCCCGCTGATTTCCTCTGTGGTCTGTAAACTTAAATGTCCAAACTTTAAGGCATTTACTCCCATGATCACAGAGTCAGAGAACCATGAAACGGTCCAGGTTGGAAGGGACCACTGGCAGAGGGTGGTGCATTAATGTTGTTGAGGAAGCCTTTACCAAGCAGTTCCCTGGTGTTTTCCTGATCCTAGCTTCCAAATTTGTTTGATTTTGCATCTCAAGTGATCCAGGGAGAATCATGTCAAAAAGTATTTAAACATCTACAATTACTGCAGACCTTTCTACTCGCTAGCCTGCTGACACAAAGACATTACGCCTAGAACTAGGAGCAGGAGTCTGCCTCCTTAAGGCAGTTGTCCTCTAAACCAGAACCACAACATACCAGGGTTTTCTGGGCCTCCATCAATAATGTGATTCCACAGATTCACAGAACATTAGGGATTGGAAGGGACCTCGACAGATCAGCCAGCCCAATCCCCCCGACACAGCAGGATCCCCTAGATCCAGTCGCACAGGAACGTGTCCAGGCGGGTCTGAAACAGCTCCAGAGAAGGAGACTCCACAACCTCCATTCCAGCCCTTTATGCCCACCAGCAAACACAAAACCCTGCCTCTGTTCTTCACTTCAGCCTAACTGCTCAGATAACTTCACAACCACCAGACAGGCCACTGTGGTGTGATTCTTGTAGGCTCAGGTGCCTGTAAGCAGTCTGCGTCTGGCTGGTGCAACAGTTATTTTTATGGGAGGTAAAAAATGGGCAAAGTGCAGAATAAATCCCATCCAGCCTTGAAAGAGATGCTTCATTCTGCCCTATAATTACTGGCTAGGAAAAAGCCTTTATTGATTTAGTCCTCAAAGCCTTTCTGTTCCTTAGCTGTGTTCTGACATACATTAAGCAGACCTGCTAAGCTCAGTTTATTCACCAGCAACTAAAGATGAGTGGCTTTATTTTTCAAGAGCCTTGTAGTTAAGTAAAAATAAAACCACGTGTGGTTTATCTTCACATCCAATTCCAGCTGAAGTCCCCACAGGGAGGTGAGGAGAGAATGTGATAAATTTTTCAGATTACACCTTAACTCTCCGGGCTGAAAAATGACACAACAGCCCTCCAGCATTTCAGAACAGAGGTGAGCGTGCGGGGGAAACAGGAAGCTGGCTCAGTCCGACAGCGTAGACTGAGGTTCAATTGGACAGGACAGGTAATCAGACGGCACTTGTAGTCCCTGCTGTCCTCCTGAGGGTGAAAGTCTGTCTAGAAATAAGATTATCAGAGCATGATTCCGTGCAGACACACCATGAGCAAGGTTGGCTGAGGGACAAAAATTCAGGAGTGAGGTGAAGTCATGTTTTTCAACACGTTTCATACACAAACTAGAAAAGACTCTGTGAGTGCAGAGTTCACCACTTCAACCCACAGGGCAATTTCACTTATTAAAGACGGATGCCAAACCAGCAAAGGGCACAGGCTTCCCCTCTACCTGACAAACGTGCTACTTCTTTTTGAGCATTAATGTAATTAACTGTTAGAGTGTGTCTCGTTTTTCACGCACTGCTGCAAAGTGCTGTCTCTCATTCACCGTGGGCAAGGAAAGCACAATGTTTGTAAGCCAACAGAAAAGACTACGTTCATACAAACCGCCGGGGAAGTCACTCAGTGCTTACAGCACTTCATCTTCTCAAAGGGCTGCACGGGCATGAATGGCCAGAACTTAACTGACCCTAACTTGTCTGTAGTGAGTGAGTGATGAAGATCCACAGCTTTAACAGACAGGAAAAAGCAAGAGGAGGCTGGGGGAGGGAGTGTGGGGTGAATTTGATCCTTTGCCCAGTGCTGGGGCAGCCAGAAGAGATCACAGGCGGACAAGAAGCTGTGTTCTTTGCATGGTGACAGTATTCCGTGATGGTTTTAAAGAGAGTGAAAGAAACTGCTCTTCATTTCCAACCTTGGGAGCCATGGCGTTTGTTGAGGGTATCGTGGCAGGGAATTCTGTCAGGCTAAGCTGTTCAACTGCATCTCATGTCTCAAATGCAAGGTGGGGTCAGAATCAAAGCTGGGATTTTCACTGCTGCCCTCTCTGCTTTCCTTCCAAGGAGGCTGGGCGGACGCGCTCCTTTGAACACGGCACGCACGCGGCACACACACCTTTTAGCACTCTCAGTCTCTTCAAAGACCTAATACCCTACTTAGGACAGGGCTCATATAACTGCTTCCGCTTTGATCTCGCTGCTATTCATTCAGTATCTCCAGATATCAGTACTGAGCCAGAGGAGCAATCAGAAAACAAGTGCCTCATGGATCAAAGCATTTCACCTGGCAAATACAGTGGGACCATTCAGCAAAGGGGACAGTGACTCTTTGGGGGGATCTGTATAACCCAGTGCAACAGAAAGCTGGGTTCCTAATACATATAATTTAGTACTGCAGCACTAATCCTTTCTGCCTTCACGACTTTTTGATAAAGACCTTTTTCTCTTCAGAAAGGAAATGCTACAAGACCATATAAGATCTTAGAGAACTGGGAAATGAGAGCTGGGAGCCAGTGTTCCATGCTTTGTGCTGGAATCAGCTTACCCTCAGGATCATTTGGGGAAAAAATGCTGAGACTTTGCTTATTTTCTACTCCAATAATCTCTATCGACCTCAGCAAGCTTATTGAGCATTCAGGCCCAAATCCAGCGCGTACTCGGCCTTATGAAGAGCTGTTTGTGTGAGCAGGGTGGCTTAAGAGATTAGGAATTGCAAGAGAGCACCGAGAATAATTCCGGGAGGTGGTCGAGTCGCCATCCCTCGATGTGTTTAAGGACCATTTGTATGAGGTGTTGAGGGAAATGGTTTAGGGGTGAACTCGTAAGGTGGATGATTGGACTCGACGATCCCAGGGGCCCTTGCCAGGCAGAGTGAGTCCGTGCTTCTGTAATGCTCATATCTGCTGTGATACTTCCCAGTGGTGATGCACTAGGAAACTCACAGGCTCCGCTCCTGAACATCTATCAGCGATCATCTTGTTTATCGGAAAGAAAGAGTAACGCAGAATGGTAGCCCTCACTGAGAACTCCAAGGCCCCCAAGCACCAGGACCTAAGGCATGGGCACTGGTTACTGCAAACAGTCCTCTTCTATCCTGGATTATCTGCAACTTTGGTCCTTAGCCACTGCAGACCAGTGCTTCGCTGACGATCACTACAGATCTCTCTTCAAATCCTAGAGGCATGTACTTACAGGTGGTAGGACACACACAGAACAGAGCACAGCCTTGAGGCACACAGAGCTGCTTGCATTCAACCGCCGGACACTGCCGCTGAAGCCAGGCAGTCAATTCCCAATTATGATGTTAGAATGAGGTAAGTGCGAGTTAACACCATCATCCAGTTGCCAATCTCAAAAGCAAAAGAATTGTAGAATCATAGAACAGTTTTGGCTGGAAGAGACCTTCAAGATCATCCAGTCCAGCCTTTTCCCAGCACCACTAAACCCTGACCCCCAGTGCAACATCTCCCCTTCTCTTCAACACCTCCAGGGGTGCTGATTCACTCTCCTCCCTGTGCAGACTGTTCCAGTGCCTGACAACCCTTTCAGGAAAGAAATTCCTCCTGACATCCAACCTGAACCTCCTCTGGTGCAGCTTAAGAAAGAGACAATGCCCTGCCATAGAGATTTTCCTGAATTCCCTGTCCTGCTCCTGTGCAAACACCCTTCTTTGACAAGGAAATGGTCTGCAAAGCTGCACATCTACTCAATGAGCCGTAGGACTGTTGGCATTGCCACTTCAGGTCAGCTGGAAGGCTTTGAAAAGCAAGAACATTTGTCCCTTACACTGGAAAACCTGAATGCAAGCTCAGTTGGCTTAACTGTGGAGCTCTTTTGGCAAACCACTGGAAAACATAACTGAAAGTAGCCCTCCTGGGAAGGAGCCCTAATAAACTGGAGGACAACTTGTCTGCCAGCTTTCTGATTTTGCCCTCACAGCGCTCAAGGCTTTGTGTGATGACAGCAGCTAGTTTCACTTGCAGGAATCATTACCCTACCTGCTTTGTCCTCCCCCTGCAGTAACATCCATCAAAGAACTACCTTCCTACACATAGCCTGCTTCCCAGGAGTTTATTTCTGAGGGGGGGTCATCGTTTTAAGGGTACAGGTGACACCTGGACAGTCGCCTCTGCCATTTTTTGTGCTGACAACCCACACCACAAGGGTGATGAGCTTCACACCTCACTGAGTGCTGCTGTGCAGGCAGAAAGAGAGGCCTGGTTTGGCTGGGAGCATGTGCTGCACCTGCAGGGAGACTAGTTTTGCCAGTGACATTCTATATCTACACAGCAGTGAAAGATGAGGGAGATTGCTGCAGGGAACCCATAAAGGAACACACGGTCCCAGTTCAGTACCCAGTGCCAGTCTACACCCAGAACAATACCCTGTAGTCAATATTCTTACAGATGCCTCATGGACACTTTTCAGCTCTTTTTTTTTTGCCAAATTCTAGGACATTTGTTTCAGCAACATCAACTCCTAGAAAAATACTGTCATCTGTGATTAGAGCAAATCCTGTCTGTGCTTTTCCTATTTAAGACTTTGAGGTGCTGGAACAGATCCAAAGAAGGACAATAAGGTTGGTGAAGGGTCTGGAGAACAAGCCTTATGAGGAGCAGCTGGAGTATTTAGGAGGAGCTGGGGATACTTAGAAGAAAAAGAGGACTAAGGGGAGAGCCTACTGCTCTCCAGAACTGCTTAGGAGGCTGCAGGGATGTGGCTGGTGGTCTCCTCTCCTCTCAGAAGTAATGAGTGATAGGACAAGAGGAAATGGCCTCAAGTTGTAGCAGGTTGGGCACTCAGTACTATGCTGTTCAGGGAAAGTCTCCAAAATTTTGATTTTAAAAAGTAAATCTGTGAAGTTAGCTAAAGTCCTTGTGGCATAGAGCGGTGGTGGAAGTTAGCTTCTGGTTTAGCCTGTGACACAGCTGATCAGACAGGTAATGACTATTGACTCTGTGTCAGAGTGACACAGACATTTATTTTAGGCTCAGTGACAGACCAAGTGACTGGCTCTGATAAAACCTCTGCTGGCACGGGGCAAGGGTAGGGAAAAAGACAGAGACCCAGCCATCTTCCCCAACCTCAAGGGTGCTGCAGGCCAGTGAGCCAAGGGTTTGTAAAGACAGTTAACTGTGGGCCACAGAATCACAGAACAGTAGGGAATGGAAGGGACCTAGAAAGATCATTTACTCCAATCCCCCTGCCACGGCAGGATCACAGCGGCACGAGATGAGAATCAAGCCTGATCCCTTTCTTCCTTTTGTCTTTCCTTTTTGTCTCTCCCAAACTACCAAAGCAGTCATCTTCGCTGAACAGCAGTAGTCTTCGTGTTTCTTTGTTACTAGTGAAATCCCTTCCTGTTATTTTCCTTTTTTATATAAATTCTTACAATTCTATGCAGAATGAATTTCAGCATTCCCCCTCTTTAATTTGCCCCAATTATGTTAATGACTACGAGCATTCCAACGCTAAAAGAAGGATTGTTCCAAAGTGCTGCAGACAGTCTGGCACACAAGTCCCCAGAGGCACTTCTAGATGCTGCAGATTTGTGTTTGCATTTTCCTGCCACGGCGCAGGGCTGAGAAAACCAAAGTCCCAGCTGGCACACGCAGCTCTGTCAGAGAACTGAAACTACCTTGTGCTTTCTCAGGTAATGCTACAGCTGACTGTGATGATGACTCTAAAATTCAACACGTTGTAAAGTGCAACAAGGTCTCTCCTCAACCTCCTCTTCTCTAGGCTAAACAACCCCAGTTCTTCTAGCTGCTCCTCATCAGATCTGTTCTCCAGCCTCTTCACTAGCTAGTGAACACATCAAACAGACCACTGGGGATCGGAAGGGACCTCGACGAATCACTCAGTCTGATCCCCCCACCACAGCAGGATCCCCTAGACCAAGTCACACAGGCAGTGTTGTCTTCCATTTCCATCCATCTTCTTCACATTAACAAAAACAACAGGCAATACTTTGCAGGGTGGCCTGAAGGCTACCAGAGGGCAGACAGTGTTATTGAACCAAGAGGAGGAAAGCAAACTCTAAAGCCAAATCCCCTCCCCTAGGGTGTCTGGAGGAGCATCCCGAGCCAACTGCAGCGCCAGATACTAGTGCTCAGGAATGACAACGTCACACCACGAAACGCTCACTTTATTACTCACACAATAATGCAGCACATTTCTAAAAGCAGTTCTGCATCAACGGTCAATAAAGACCATAAAAAGGATGCAAAGGTGTATAATCAAGCTTTTAGCTTGCTTTAGTAACTTCTCGGCAATGAATATTTCATGACATAAATTAAGAGGACTGGGGTTTTTCTGATTTTATACCTAATGGAGAACTCTCTGCAGTGAAATACTTGCCAGTGGCAATCTCTTTCATGCAATATTAGCATCTCCAATCCTCCCCTTGTGGGATGTTCCAACATATAATATTAATTCACTATTAGGTAATATACTCATTTTAGCAATCTCCTGTGTTCTGATAATTAAAATCCTGGTACGACCACTTTGCCTGCTTTGTGTTGTCTTCCTTCCTCCCCTCTTGAGCAGGACTAAGCAGGTACATTAAAAGCAGAAAGTAGAGTCCTTATAAGACAACAGGAATAGATTCCAGATATCGAAATGTCCTTTTGGAAAATCACCTGGGTGCTGTGTTACTGTACAAAGAGCTTTCTGCTCGCAGCCCTCAATCTGGTCCTATCTCAGCTCCATTAAACACACCAAATTCTCCCCAATTGCCCCTGGCAGGCAGTCCTTGTCCACCAACAGTATCTTGGAGATACTGAAAAACCCCAATATTTCCCAAGGAAGGGAGGAGTTTTAGGGTGGAAGAAGTCACTAACAGATATAGAAAGCTCAGTATTCTCCCCCTGTCCTGGGCACTGGGGAGGCCTCCCCTTGAGTACCGGGGGCAGTGCTGGGCCCTTCACTTCAAGAAAGTGATGGAGGGGCTGCAGCAGGTCCAGAGGAGCAACGAGGCTGGGGAAGGGACTGGAGGGAAAGGCTGATGGAGAGGGGCTGAGGGAGCTGGGAGTGTTTAGCCTGGAGAAGAGGAGACTCAGGGGGGACCTTCTCCCTCTCTCCAACTTCCTGAAGGGAGGCTGTAGTCAGATGGAGATCAGGCTCTTCTCCCAGGCAACCAGCACCAGGACGAGAGGGCAGGGCCTGGAGCTGCCAGAGGGGGGTTAGGCTGGATGTTAGGAAGCCCTTCCTTAGGGAAAGCTGCTGCCACTGAGGTGTGGACATCCTCAGCCCAGCATACATTAGTCCAAATGAGAACAGAACACAGACTACTTTTCTACTGACCACTTGTCACAGAGGCCACGCTCACCTCACAGTCTCAAACCAACACTCACTCAGTCTTTAGCCCTGCAATTGTCTTTTCACGCCCCTTAAGATGCTGTTTGACATCCGAGAGCCTGAACTGCTCAACTCCCTCAGCAGATCTGCTGTTGGGGAAGGCAGACAGATTTAAAAGCCCAGGAAGACTGCTCTGCATGCACGGCTGAACACCTACACGCCGTACCACCGTCACCGCGCCCCTGAGCCGCTGACAGTGCCCGACGCGTTGTGGACTTGCAACGGAGGCCACCAGGGAATGAATGCCCAATAGGTAAGACACCAGGAAGGCAAACTGCACGGGCTTGTGCTAGCCTCAAGTGAGGACTGCTTCGCTTCTGTTTACGTCACAACTTCTTGAAGTACTTTAAGTGCACTTCTGCCTTTACAGGCAGTTCTGCCAGGCCTGCTGTCAGAGCAGTTCCCAGCCGATGCTATCAGGCTGACCTGTGGAGGGGGAAGGCTGTCAGAGTGAGCAGGTTCCAGTGCACAGCAGCTGAAATAATAAATGATGGGGGCTGTACGCTGGAGAAAACAGTACTTAGATCATCACTCCAGTGCCCATTAAGCTCAGCAATTTCCAGCTATTTGAAACACTGAGATGTCATTTCTGCAACGTGTGTTTCATTGAAAGTAATAAAATCCATCATCTCACAGTGATTGCTTCTCAGGACCTGCTCACAGGACTGCTATCTACACAAACATTCAAGGAGTTACTTTCCTCTATCAGACTTCCAGTTCACAACGCAAAGCTGCACTCAGGGAATCATTTCTGTCAGCGTCTGCCAACGGCCACGGCACTGGGATTTATACCAGGACAATGTGCAAAGCCTAGGGAGTACCAGGATCCTAAACAGCTCACCTCTGCAAATCTTGTGAGGACTGACTGAGAAGTTCTCACAGCCTCCTCAGCTCTTTGAACAGCACAGTACAGGAAAACTACATGCACTTGCACTCTTCTGCAACTGGAAACTGTGGGTAGTTGAACTGCCTGAACCTTAGACAGGTTTGCATTTCACTTAATACATTTTTGAAAGCTTTTTATTTTCCCTGGACTGAGTAGTTCTTCCTCTGTCAAGTCCTGAACCAGATGATTGAATGTAAAAGTGTGTTTCATAGTTTCCAGAAGGATCTGTTGCAGGCAGGGACAGGGTGCAGTGTAGTTCCCCTGTTATTCAAGAGGTACTAGTCAGTGCCCTGCTGATCCATTCGGCTTTTTTCCAGTGCTGCTTACTCTGGGAGTGATTGTGAGTGAGCTCTTCAATATTACACTGGTTAGCAGCAGCTTTTGTCAGAACAGTAAGTAGCACAGTTCTAATACAGGCAAACTTGGTTCTCTCCTTTTGTTTGAGCTCAATAACATAATGGGAAGAACCCGACCACCTCTACCAGAGCAATCAAGCATCTGCAGTGCAGAGCCAAGTCAAAAGTAGCAGGAGCAGTGTGTTACACACTACTTGACATTCGTCTTCCTCGTCTAAGCTGTCACCCTCTCCATCTCTGCTCTTTGAAAGGGAGCAGTAGAACTGTCATTTAATAGTCAAGGGATATTAAAACCGAAAGAACTATCATTTAAATAAAAATAAGAGTTGTGAAACTGAAATTGCAGCTGTCTGGTCTCCTGTTAAGTTCTGATTTGTGTGTCAGGCAGCAATATTTCATTCTGTGGCTCCAAAACAGACACGAATGCTAAAATTTAACACATCTTGCATTTAGACCTCTGTGGAGAACCGTGGAACGAGCGGGCTGCCCCAAGTGACTGACACAAGGCAAGCGCTGGATTTAGCTCGCCTTCATTTGACAGCTGACCCAGCAGAACAGCACCGCAGCGGGCTGACAGCCTTCGTTATGTACCTGCTCTCTCGACGACGACATCTCATTGAACGTGTGAAATTCCCAGTCACTTACAGACGGCTCCCAAGCCTGGGCAGAGAGCGAGAAGGATGGAAGCGCCTGGTGGATATCGCCAGCCATCAAAGCTCTGAAACATTGTCATCTGCTGGCAGGTGGAGGACACAGCATCCGACCCTGGAGCCCAACACGCTGCCTGGGGAGACTTCGGGTGCATTCGCACCTGGGACTAGCTGCAGAGGAGTCTCCTTAGTGCTGCGGCGTGGGCTGGCTGAGCCAAACTCAGGAGAGCAGGCTCACATGGCAAAAGCAGGTCTTTAACTTGCAGCTCTGTGGTTTAGAGTCCCCTGTAGCAACACTCAGTAAATACAAAGCAATGTGGCCACTAGCCCCGCTCACTTTTTCATCAGCCTGAGGGAGCACCATCAGTGCTGCATATTTATACCGGCTGCCTGGCTACACACACAGCCAAACTATAAAGAGGAGACCTCACAGGGGTTCAAAGGTGAGTTACAGCAACTCAACTCTAATAATTACTGTCCCACCCGAACAATTTTTCTCTTCCTTGTAGGATTGCTCCTACAGGAAGGGCTTTGCCATCTCTGCTTTGTACTGCCACACGCCTTTGTCCAGAGCATCTGAAGGACGTGCTAAACTCAGCACAGTTCTTCTCAGAGATTGCACGGTGTGCACTCATTAGCTGAGAGAACAGTGTGTCACCTTGCCTCGAGTCAGCACTGAGCCACAGTTCAGCTCTTCGAGACCCAGCACCACAACCTTCTGCCCAAAGCTCCTGAGTCACAGAACATTAGGGATCACAAGGGACCTCCAAAGATCCCCCCGCCACAGCGGGATCATCACACAGAGGATGGTGGACTATGGACAGACGCCCCATGGAAGCTGTTGATAGCACTAGGATGTGCATAAAGTGGTGACAAGTACCTTATTCTGACTGAAAGCAGAGAACAAGAGCCATCACCCCTGATGCAGGTCAGGCTAGGAGCTGAGCAATGCAGCAGGGAGATGTTCAGTGGAGAATGAAAGCAATCATAATGATCATATTTTGCTGTTTCATTTCTCCTCATACAGAAAGACAGACTTTTGCATATAATTTTTATTAATAAACATCAAATCAACAAATTATTGTCTCCTACCTAAAGATTTCCTCCCACAAGGAACAACTTGCAGAAACCTACGTGCTTGTGGAAGGCTAGTACTGCAAAAGGGAGGGATGCATCACGTTTAGGTTTAGGTATGAAAGCTCCTAAACTGCCTGTGGGGAGTGTGAGGCCACCCCTGTGCACAGACCAGCCTCAGATCTGAGCTTACTGGAATTGCTCAGCCACACAGCCATGACCTGGGTAAGACAGCTAGGCAAAGATGTTTCATGCCACTCACAGGAGAGGAGAAGGAACCTGGCTGTAACATCAGGACTGAGCAGTTAGATAGTATCTGAGCTGGCCTAAAACCATAATTGCCTCCACGAAAATCCCTTGAGCACACCCGAGCACCAGGGTTACTTTGCACCAGTTCAGTGCCTCACCAGATGGCTCTGACATTCTAAATCCCACGCTGCATTTTCAAAAGCCATATTTCCCTTTCCTCGCAGCCACAGCCTAAGGAATAAAAGAGCAGGGAAAGCACTGCAACGATAACAGCCGGCTGAGAGGCTGCACTAAAGCAGAAGTATGCCTCAGATCCCATCCCCTCATGGCATTTATTGCATATAAATAGGTAGCAAGAAGAGAACTGAGGTGCCCCGGGCACTCCTGTATCATGTTTATTATCTGGCATGATGCACGTTTATTTATTCCACACAACACAGAAGCTTCAACAGATGCAATGAAAGCATCTTCAGCCTTCCCACAGTACTTAATCCCAGGTTCAAATCACTTCAGAAAGAAGAGGAAAGTTAAATACTTCCCATCATCATCATCAAGGCTGGGTTATAGTTAGCAGGTGAAGGATTAGAACAGGAATGTAATAAAGGCAGAGAGAGGCATGTCAGAACTTCCAGAGATGCTCTCTGTGAAGACCTGTACATCATGCACATGCTTACAGACCAGTCATGGAGGGAAGCCAGACAACTTGTGAACCTAGCTCACCCCTTTGGGCATTTAGGGGGCTTCACTGAGAGAAGAGACAGAAGACAGCAACTCAAATGATCCGAGGGCTGGAGCACCTTCCCTGTGAGGACAGGCTGAGCAAGTTGGGGTTGTTCAGCCTGGAGAAGAGGACACTCCCAGATGACCCTCAAGCAGCTTTCCAGTCTCTGAAGGGGGCTACAAGAAAGCTGGGGAAGGGCTTTTTACATGGGTGCATAGTGAGAGGACAAGGGGAAAGGGCTCCAGACTTGGAGAGGGAAGACTGAGGTTGGCCATGAGGAACCAATTCTTTGCTGGGAGGGTGCTGAGATGCTGGAACAGGCTGTCCCAGGCAGCTGTGGCTGCCCCATCCCTGGCGGTGTTGAAGGGCAGGTTGGCTGGGGCCCTGAGCGACCTGCTCCAGTGAAGGTGGCCCTGCCTGTGCAGGGGGGTTGGAACTAGATGCGCTTTAAGGTCCCTTCCAACCCTGGTCATTCTAGGATTCCATGATTTGTGCCCTTTCAGTGTAACCACCAGTGTGAAGCAGCAGCAAAGCAACACTACAAATGCAAACTTTGGACCTAACTAATAAAAGAGCCAGTGAGGTGGCTATTCCACGCCAACTGCTTTGGGATAATAAGAGCCCAACACCAGGACAAGAGTGCATGGCACACAGCTATTGGAGAGGACCAGCATTTCCCCTCTACCAGCACAAGACTTGCCTGTGCTTTTTGCTCTCATGGCTACCTCTTAGCACTGAGTTTGTGTGTTTGGACACAACAAGGTGGATATTTAATGCTGTGCCATGCAAGCTCTGGTGTAAAGTCTGTCACGATCAATACACTTCCACCATGGAGGAACATGACCCGGTGATCCTGATGCGGTGGGAGAATTGGACTGGATGATCTTTCAAGGTCCCTTCCATTCCCTAACATTCTGTGATTGTATGATAACTCAAGGATTTTCAAGACTAAGGGAAAGCAAAGAAGACCTTTACACTGCTTAAAGGGTGGCCCGACTGTCCTTTTTCCAAAGACATTTACTAACTTTTTTTTTCACCCATGAGAGTAACCACCCTCTAAGAGCCATTTCATATATTTTGAAGCATAAAAGGTGACCAGCCCCTACTTAAATGAATGAAAAGAACGAGATTGCTAATCAGCAATTTTTGAACGAGGAACAGTAGCCAGCTAATCCACATCCTGTGCTGCCTTCCCTTTTCCACCTACCCTCTCGCTGCCATTACTCACACCGGACGCTGAAACGTTAGGCTGGCGCTCTTTCAAGCCGCGTAGGCATTTTTATGCAGACCAAGGGAAAACACCTAAACAGAACCAAAGCGAAGAGCAGATGTCTGCAGTTTATTTCCCTTGATTGAATTTCAATAGAATTTACTTGAGGTCATTTCTGTATTCAAGTTATCACATTAGGGACTCTGCCCTTGTGATGGAGAACGACAGACGGTCGAGGCGTTTGCAGAGACGAGTTCCAGATCGAGCAGGGAGACCACGGGACTGGAGTTCACTCAGCCAGGACTGGGAAGGACACAGTGAATTGCTTTTGTATTAGGTTTAGAATTGACAGCTTTCTCAAAGAGCTCATTTGGTGCAGCACATTCAGTTTCTGCATTAAGTCAGGACTCTTTAACGTATTTAGCCTTTAAACTGCCTCAGCAAAGTATCTTGACAATGTTTTGGCTTATCTTGGAGGTGAATTTTAATGTCACCTACTGCAATCAATTCTGTTAAACAGCTGTCAGCCACTGCAGTCATAAAGTTCTGAAGGAGTCAGGGGACGATCCCTGCTCCCCCTTCCTAACTCTTGCTTGAACTACTTTCGCAAGGCAGGACTAAACATTATCACGTCCGCTGACCTCAAATACAGGACAGAAGGCTGCCAGGTCAGGACGATGCGAATGATCCTGTCATTCTTCTGCAGAATCATGCTGCCACTAGTGAAGGAAGTCATCTCCTTCCTTACAAAATGAGCTGGTATCGTAGACTTGAAGGACGGCTGCTGTTCTAGCTGCTCCAGCAGACTTGGTGTCTGGAGTCTATCAGAGACAGCATGTCAAAGGATATTTTACTTTCCAGGTTAGAAGTTAAACACGTAAGTACCAACTGAGTGAGAGCCAAGAGATGCTGCCTTTAAAAACTGGGAAAATACCATCTGACAGCACTGCTCAGCCTCTCCAGGAAGCCGTGGTTTCTGGCTCAGGCCGAGTTCAATGTCCTGTGGGACTCTGAAACTGGAAGGCATGACTATTTCCTTCATGACTGCCCAGCTCTGTGCAATTCGGAGTCAGACAGCCTGCAGTGCCTGCTCATGACAGAAACAGACACTGGAAGGGATCTCAGACATCATCTAGTTCCAAGCCCCTTGCCATGGGCAGGGACACCTCTCATCAGAAGGCTCCATCCAATGTGGCGTTGAAAACATCCAGGGAAGGGGCATCCACAGACAACCTGGGCAATTTGTTCCAGTGTCTCCACACCCTCGCACTGAGGAATTTCTTCCTAAAATCTAACCCAAATCTACCCTCTTTCTGCTTGCAGCTGCTTCCCCTTGTTCTATCACTAGGGCAGTCAGCCTCACCAGTCTCCACACTCTGTGCCTCTTGCAGATGCTCTGACCTTTTCCAGGTGCATCGATAATCTTCTATCATTAAATACAGACAGAAATGATGCCTTTGAGAGTACAGGCAAAAGGACAAGGAAAGGGGAATTATTTGTGTTCGGAGCCCAGAACAACTTTCATTTACTCTGGTACTAGCAGGCTGCCTAAATCATACTTTTTCAGGTTTAAAAAAGAAAGAAATTAATCTTTTTCTTCTTAGTTCCCATCTGTCCAGGCCATTGTAATTCAAATGGTTTGTCCTCATCTCAGACAGAGTTTTCACTTGCAAGCACTAGGAAAAAGCTTTTACTTCCATGAATGTATGTATTCATGTGTCTATAAGAATAGACATAGTCTGCTCTGAGGGAACTGGGGTTATTTACTCTAGAGAAGAGGAGGCTGAGAGGAGACCTCACTGCTCCCTAAAGCTCCCTCAAAGGAGGTTGTAGCCAGGCTGCTGTTGGGCTCTTCTCCCAAATCACTAATGATAGGACGAGGGGATATGGCCTCAAGTTGCATCAGGGGAGGTTTAGATTGGATCTTAGGAAGAAGTAATTTGCTGAGAGAGTGGTTGGGCCCTGGAACAGGCTGCACAGGGACCAGTGGAGTCCCCATCCCTGGGGGTGTTTAAAAACCAAGTAGCTGGAGCACTTGAAGCTATGCTCTAGGGGTTAGGGAGATGTTGGGATGAGGGCTGGAGTTGATGATGCTAGAGGTCCTTTCCAGCCAGGATGATTCTATTATTCCATGTTTCGATGATTCTATGATGCTATGAAAATGCAGAAGCATCATCCATACTTCTTCACACACTGTGCACATCGGATATTGCACCTCTTATGATGAATGATGATATAAAAAGCCTTTTAATGGAACCTTAAACTTAGAATCCTAGAATCATTAGGGATTGGAAGGGACCTCGAAAGATCATCTAGTCCAATTTCCCTGCCAGAGCAGGATCACTTCACTGGAGAAGTCAACTGTGTTATAACACATTTCCTGATGAGTAGTCTACAGGTATCTTGAAAGATATTTCTGGAATAAATTCATAGCTGCAGCTAATCTTCACACTGTTAAGAGNATTTGCTGAGAGAGTGGTTGGGCCCTGGAACAGGCTGCACAGGGACCAGTGGAGTCCCCATCCCTGGGGGTGTTTAAAAACCAAGTAGCTGGAGCACTTGAAGCTATGCTCTAGGGGTTAGGGAGATGTTGGGATGAGGGCTGGAGTTGATGATGCTAGAGGTCCTTTCCAGCCAGGATGATTCTATTATTCCATGTTTCGATGATTCTATGATGCTATGAAAATGCAGAAGCATCATCCATACTTCTTCACACACTGTGCACATCGGATATTGCACCTCTTATGATGAATGATGATATAAAAAGCCTTTTAATGGAACCTTAAACTTAGAATCCTAGAATCATTAGGGATTGGAAGGGACCTCGAAAGATCATCTAGTCCAATTTCCCTGCCAGAGCAGGATCACTTCACTGGAGAAGTCAACTGTGTTATAACACATTTCCTGATGAGTAGTCTACAGGTATCTTGAAAGATATTTCTGGAATAAATTCATAGCTGCAGCTAATCTTCACACTGTTAAGAGAGGATGTGCGCATTTGAGGCTGGACTCCTCCTCTGCAGAGAGTCTCCTTCTCTGGAGAGGTTTAAAACCTGCCTGGATATGTTCCTATGCAACCTGGTCCAGGCGGTCCCGCTCTGGCAGAGGGATTGGACTGGATGATCTTTCAAGGTGCCTTCCAATCCCTGATGTTCTGCAGCTCTGTGAAAGGCTGGTTCTACCCCCAAATACTTCACTATAGTCGAAACCAGCGATGAGTGGGAAAAAGAAGCATCATTAAGCACAGTGTCCATATGGTGAACAGCAGTAACAGCAATACAAAGGAAAGGACTTGCCCCAGATCACACAGGAAGACAGTTACAGAGCTGGTAATAGAACACAAATGCCCTGAAATGCAGCCCAATCGTCTTAAGAGGAACTTCTTTCCACTTTGTGCTTTAGTTCTTTTCACTTCACTTAGATACTGTGGTGACAGCTGCCTTACAGAATCATAAAAGCAAGTGTAAAGCATTCTGTGGACATAAAAGTAAGCAAAACAGAGCTTCACTTTGTCCGGGGTGTATGCTGACATGTCTGCTGTCTTTCTTCATCACGAGAATACCTCTCAACTGTGATAGCTTCCTTCACCCTTTTGTCTAGGTAATTCTTGTAATTGATAGTTGCTGTGAAAAGCAATCTGCTGCTGAATTACAGATTAAACCAAAACTAAACCCTTCATCAGAGTGAATGTGGGTATTATTCAAGGATCCTTTTCATTATCAATGTAATTCTACTTCTTAGCTTCCATGAAGATTAAAAATAAACTAGTCAAAGCAATGACCTTCCTGTCAATCATATTCCCAGAAGGGATGAGTCTGAATTGTGGTTGCCTCAGTCACTCTGAGAACTTGTGCAATCAAACGGGATGATCTCTGCACATTTCATACAGCTCAACATCACCTCACATTTTTCTTGGTGAATTCAAGAGCTGGTGACACAGAGAAGTTCCCACGCTCTCTTCATTAACCGGAGAGAGATGCCTTTTCAACACACAGGCTGGGTGAAGACAGGCACTCAGGTAGGTCAGCAGAGAGAGGAAAGAAACAAGCAGCCCCACAAATTCACACCCTCTTGTGTGTAAAGCATCACCATTACAGCACGGGTGGTTAAAGAGAGAGCTGCTTGTCTTGGCAGCAGGCAGAACAGCTATGTGACTGCTATCCACGGGCACTCCTAGCAAGTTCAGGCTTCACTGACTTGGAGAAGAGGAGGCTCTGGCCACAGACCGGGGGGCTGCGTGACGTTCTGTTCTGCACCTGGTTCCTTTGACTAAACATTGATACCTAGACTGCAAATTAACTCACCCGACCTAGACACCTCAAGCAGGACGACAGAAACCCATCCTGAGATTGCTTCTCTGCCCATTTAGCCAAAGAGGCAGCTTGCTTATCTGAGAATGTGCAAACCCAGTGCAGAAAATCAGGACCCAGCCTGTCCTTAAGGCTTCTAAAGGCAGCGGTGTGCGTGTTAGTTACACAAGTGAGTCCGGTAACTGAGTATAGAGCCAGAAAAATGAACATCTCTCCTATGAAGAAAGGGTGGGAGAGTGGGCTTGTTCAGCCTGAAGAAAAGAAGGCTCCCCAAAGATCTTATTCTGGCCTTCCAATACTTCAGGGGGCTTATAAGAACAATTAAGAGAGGTTTTTCAACCAAGGTCTGTAGTGACAGGACAGGGGGCAGTAGTTTTAAAGTGAAATAAGAGAGATTTAGCCTCAGATTGGATCTAAGGAAGAAATTCTTCACAGTGAGGGCAGTGAGACATTGGAATAAGTTGCTCAGAAAAGTTGTGGATGCCTCATTAGTGGAAGTTTCCAAGGTCAGGTTGTTCAGGGCTTCAGCAACCTAGTTCAGTGGAGATGCAGGTGGAAACAGATGATCTTTTACAGTCCCTTCCAATCCAAACCATCCTATGATTCTATAATTACGTTTAAAAACATAATGGCTTCAAAATAGCATGTGTCCAGTCAAAAGGCAAGCTAACAGTCCCCTGAGGCCTAGGCTTGTGATCTTTCATCCCAGTGTGCCTGTCCTCAAAAGGTCCTCTCTTCACTCTGTAAATACGCAGCGTGCAGCAGCGTGAGGAACAGCTGTGCACAGCCCGACTTGCTTGCGTTATCTGGGCTGCTGTATATTCCCAGCCGACTGCTGTGCGACCCCGGGTTTGCTCACGGTTCTCAGGTATTGATTGTATCAGTCACGCACGCGTGTTTCTGTACAGTTTAGTATCCTTTCAGGCCAATCAGTGCCATTGAGAAGACACAATCTTTGTTACAGTTCAAAACATTTTGCCTCCTATTTTCAAGACAACGTAAGTTTTGGTTCAGACCAAATGCCCCAGGAATGTTTTTTAAACTGTATTTCTCAAATTAACTCCAACAAAATATGTTAAGACTCCAGATTTTGAATAGGATGAGCAAGTTCCCCGTTAAAGAAATCATTTGGGGTCAATGTGAATGGAATTTTTTTCAGCCAGTGAACTGAAAAATCAATTATTTCAACAGTCACTGCCGTGAGCAACTCAAGGGCAATGTGAGACCAGGAGACAAACTGCGAACGAAGTGACTGATCCTGCCATAATACTTTCCAATGTAGTACTACCCATCTTTTTCCAATAGGTTCTCTCTAAAAGTTTCCAGCTGAATCACATCTCTTGCTTAAATCTTGCTATGGTTGGTCATAAAAAATACACAACAAAGAACAACAAAAACCAACAGCTAAAGTAAAATGAAAGCAGCACAGTTCACTTCCTACAACTGGAAGCTGAGAAGGGTTATAAATACATTTTCATTACAGAATCACAGAACATGAGGGATGGGAAGGGACCTTGAAAGATCATGCAGTCCAATCCCCCTGCCACAGCAGGAGCAGCTCGACCAAGTCACACAAGGACATATCCAGAAGGGTTTTAAACGTCTCCAGAGAAAGAGACTCCACAACCCCTATNCTCTTGGTCACAAGAGCACATTGCTGGCTCATGGTCATCCTGCTATCCAGTAGGACCCCCATGTCCCTTTCTCCTACACTGCTCTCCAACAGTGACACTATTAAATTAGAAGCCAACTACAGAAACCATCCTATTAATGTCCCCTCCAATCCCAGGTAGAGTGGGCAGGAGAGGAGGGACAGTAAAACACTCCTCATAGGATCGTGGCGCAAGTGCTGACACTAATGGTCTCCCATTATCTCTGGTGATTTATAAAATGCCAATTCATCCCTCAGTTAAGGAACTTCATTTCCATTCTCTTCCTACCCTGAAAAATGACTACGTATTGATCTGTATTTGAATACTTTTTCAGAAACTTCTCCCTCTTCCTTTCAATCTTATTCACTAGAACTGACACGGAAAGTACTTGGAGGAGGCAGTGTACAGCCCCGAGACTCCCGATGTGTGGTCGCACTTGTCTGTATCAGCGCAGAGAAACGGCAGCTTTGCTAACGCGAGAATTCTCCCAGCAGCAGCGCAAACCAATTCTAGTTCTTTTGCTAAAAACGTGTCAAAACAGAGCTGGGGATACCAATTCTTTGAATTTATGAGATCCGCGCTTGTCTCCCATTTCCACACAGAAGGTCAAATAACAGTAATAAAGAATGCCATCCAACTCCAAAATCCAATCTCTCACATAACAGGTCAGTGTGCACCAACATATTCCATTATAAAAGGCGTCTGGATGTTTAGAGGGGAAAAAGCATTTCTCATTTTATTTTCTCACTTAGTGTTTCTCTGCAGCAAAGGATGAATTGCTTTGCGTGTGGCTGCAGTGGGCTGAGAAAGTAAATACGTGCGAAGGTGGAGGTGTTTAGGAGAACTGGGGGACAGCATTTAGTGGTGCTGATGGGGCTGGGAAAAGGTTGGACCTGACGATCTTGAAGGTCTTTCCCAGCCAAAACCATTCTATGATCCTAATATGCTAAAGAGCAAATCAGCGAACAGCCTTAACAGCTGAGACTCACAGAGAGGCCTAAATCACTACTGAGGCCTAAATTATGGAACCTCATTTGCACTTCTAGCCAAAAGAGTTCCAGCACCAGCCTGGCACCAGCCTGCCAGAAGGCACCAGCCTTCTTCAACACTGACGTTGTGTGGACCAGCCACACTGATGACAAAACAAATGTTACAGCCCCAGAGTGTTTCAGCTGAATTTCTGGAAGTCATCTTTAAAAGCCTTCTGAAGCTTTCCTAGCTTCTGAGCAGGCTTTTTGATGTCTTCTCCAACAACAAACTGAAGCCTTCCCTATCGCCTGTGCAGCTGCCAGTCTCTTCAACACCCTCCCCCTGCTAAGATGGGCAGTTGTCGTTTATGAAGATCAGAGCTGCTTGAATGCTGCAGTGCCCCAAGCAGGCATGCCTCCTCCAGGTAATCTGGACCCATCAATCTGTCCAAGCTCAGTACGTCACCCCAGAGCCAGTAGTTTATCTGGTGACAGTAATAGGCAATAAAATAACGCAGTGAAATATTTCAGTGTGAGCAGTCTAATTCAGAGTAGGTTCATAAAGTCTAAATGATTCATCATGGCACATTATTTATCTGCAGTAATTTACCGAGTAGATGTGCGAGATCCCATTGTAGTCAGACGAAATTTACGTGCTAGGTGGTCTCTAAGGTTGTTATTTAGGGGTGTTTTTTTTAAACTACAAAGGACATTGCGTTTCCTTATGGCAACTGAACAATAACGAGGAGTTGTAAGGGCTGTATGATTTCTGGTTAACAAAAGCAAGACAATAATTAGTGACTATCATTTTCTGAGGGAGCTGGTTCTCTTGAACTTGGAAAAAGGGAGACTGAGGGGTGACCCGATTAATGTTGATAAATATGTGAAGGGTGGGTGTGAGGAGGACAGACCCAGGCTCTGCTCAGGGGCACCCAATGATAGAACAAGGGGCAACGGGTGTGAGCTGGCACAGAGGAGGTTCCACCTCATCAATATGAGAAGGTTCTTCTTCCCAGTGAGGGTGACAGAGCCTTCTCTGGAGATGTTTAAAACTTGCCTGGACGTGTTCCTGTGCGACTTGACCTTGGTGGTCCTACTGTGCTGGGGAGACTGGACTGGGTGAGCTTTCGAGGACCCTTCCAATGCCTAATGTTCTGTGATTCAGTGACCTTTTCTTCACAGAATCACTCTGGTTGGAAAAGACCCTTGGAATCATCAAGTCCAACCATCTACCCTACCTTACAAGTTCACCCCCTGCAGTGTAGAGCTGTAAAACTTCTTAAAAGTGATGCAAATCCTGCTAAAAGCCCTGTAATGGTTGAAATACAGCTTTTGGAATAAAACTACTTTTGGGCACAGATTTCAATAGTATAAATCAATCAATAAATAAATAAAAATACAGAAGCAGCTACCTAAGACAATTTTTAAAACAGCTGAGGTCAAACCACTGCAGCTTATGTGCTAAGCCAAGCCCCACTAGTCTGAATATTGGAACAGAGCACTAGCTAATGGAAATTTATGAAAAACGATCACAGAACACTGCAAATGAAACTATTCTTAATTAACTGCATGAGGAAACAGCATCAGAAAGCACTTGAGGGTGTTTTCTGAAAATTTCATTACTGATGGTAAAGGCTGGAAACTTCAGAAAAAACTTGCCTCTTGTCTGTCATGAAGAAAGCATCTCTGGTGCTAGCAATGTACCGTGAGGGTGACGGCGAGCAAAACACGGGCGCCCTGCAAACCCACAGAGTATCTGATTCTGCGCAACCTCAAGAAGAGAGATAAGAAACAAGAAGCGTGGAATCCTTTGCTGTGCAGGTCAGCATTTTATTGACACCTGCTGTTTGATGTTTAGCAGTACCTGAAAAATAAGATTTCCTAATTGCTGCCAAAGTCACTGAATCTCCTTTACAGTTGCATCTGTCATGACAGAGGTCTTCCCTTTTACTGTTATTTCCCTGCCTGTTTAGGCAGAGACCATCCAATCCCTAATGTTCAGCACTGGGGAGGCTGCACCGTGAGTACTGGGTCCAGGTTTGGGCACCTCAGTACAAGGGAGACATTGAGGTGCTGGAGCGAGGGCAGAGGAGGGCAACAGAGCTGGGGAAGGGCCTGGAGAATCAATCTTAGATGAAGATGTAGAGTAAGGTTGGTGGTTGGACTCTGTGATCCCAAGGGTCTTTTCCAACCTGAATGAGTCTGTGATATTCATTCAGCACCACCGCTGAGACTTTATCCACACGCCTGTTACGTGTACACTAGGCACAGATCTAGGGCAGCTCAAACAAAGCCTAAGCACCAATAATTATAATTAGGAACAGAACCAGACAGTGTGCAGAACAAGCAACAATTTTTTTCGCTTAAAGCTGGTCTGGATTCTCTGATCTGACTACAAATTAAGGCTTTCTAGAGAGACTCTTTGTCTCCACACAAATTATTTAGGCTGGTCACAATCAGAGTAAGAGAGAGCTGTAGGGCAGCAGTAATCGTGTGCAGGCTGAGGCACTTCAATTACACAGCTGTTTCCACACTCTGTGACCCAGATCCATGCAGGGCAGCAGTAGAAGCTAAAGCTACAGAAGTCTGAGATTTCTTAAATAAATCACTGCATGGAAAGGAAAAAAGCAAAGGGAACACCGAGCTCTTGGCTATCACGGTGGCTGTGGGCCAGATGCACACCAAATCTGCTCTATCGCTCCCTCTTCTCAGACAAACAGGGAAGAGAAAACTGTAACAAGAGGCCAGGGAGTAACTACAACAGCAGTTTAATAAAGCAGAAAGAAGAAACAAACATGCATGTGAAAGCAAAGGCAAATACTGAAGAGTATTCTCTACTTTCCATCAGCAGAAGGTGTTGAGCCACTGTTACAGGAAGCAGGGCCCAATACACATAGCGGTGGCTCTGGAGCACAAGTGCCATCAATGAATGCTGCCTCACTGCTTCCTTTTTCCCTTCCCTTTTATACCTGGGCTATCTGGTGGACTGTCAATGGAAATCACAGAATGCTAGCGATTGGAAGGGACCTCCAAAGATCATCTAATCCAATCCCCCCACCACAGCAAGATCCCCTAGATCCACTCACACAGGAACATGCCCAGGTGGGTTTTAAATGTCTCCAGAGAAGGAGATACCACAACCTCCCTGGGAAGCCTGTTCCAGTGCTCTGTTACCCTCACTGTGAAGAGGTTCCTTCTCCTATTGATGTGGAACCTACTGTGTTCCAGCTGATACCCACTGCCCCTTGTCCTATCATTAGATGCCATGGAGCAGATGCTGGCTCCATCCTCCTGACACCCATCCTACTCATATTTATAAACATTAATGGGGTCACCCTTCAGTCCCAATAAAAACCAAAAAGTGATTATGAAATTAAAGAAAGTATTATCTCTGCTACAATGTCATGACCATGCAGTACTGGTGCTACAAGAGAAATTAATGCTTAATTTCATCTCTCACATGTAATTTAGACAATAACATCTTTCTAATCTTGATAAGAACACTTTCATTAGGCAGCTCTCGAGATGAGGTTAGATGTGCAAAACTGAGCCTAGGAGAACACGGATGGAAATGAAAGGGAAAATGAAAAGCCTGACCAGGCTGCTATTTGAAAGAAAATACGTTTCTTAGATTTTGTTTCCCAGTGTATGAGGAAAAGTCTTTACAGAGGCACTAGCCAGCAAAGTCAGTGCCCTTTTATCTGAAGAAGGGAGAGTCATCAAGAAGGATGAAATCAGAAAGTTATTAAAATATTAGGTCTCAATTCTGAATCAGCTGACACGATTTTAAATCCTTCCATGGAAGAGCAGAGCCTGTCCCTCCCAAACAGATCTATTTAAACTGCTTTGCATTCACAGAATCATAGAGTCATTAGGGGTTGGAAGGGCCCTCAGAAGACCATCCAGTCCAATCCCCTGCCACAGCACGATCTGTCTTGCCTTTCCTCTTTAACTTAGATAAATGACCTGCTCTTTAAGCTACCAACACCCTCAAGTCTTTGTCCTCAGGACTGCTCTCAATCTAGTCACTCCCCAGCAGGTGTCTGTAATTGGGTTACCTCCATCTAGATGCAGGACCCTGTGCAGGACCTGCTCAGACCTCAGGCAACTTGCTCTGGCCCCATATTCGAGCCTGTCAGCATTGCTCAGGGTGGCCTCTCCTCTCTCCTTACGACATCACAACAATGACTTGCTTCTGAAAAAATTGGAACAGATGATCTTTCACCTGTTTCATCTGAAAACCAAAGTCTCTCAGGACAGACTATATTCCTATTAAATTAATATATCTATTTACCTACAGGGCATCTCATTATGGATAGAACTTTAATAAGTGATAATTCTCTTAACCATCTACTAAGAGCTGTTGAGAAGAGGGGATAAAGAAGGATTTTTTTAAGCAAACAAGCAACAGAGAAAGAAGTAGTTCAGGTAGTAGCTGAGGTGACATCTAAAGGACACACAGACGAGAACATGAAGAAACAGAAAGCAGCCAAGGATGCGAACAGCAGTCTCGGGCTCTCCTGCAGGCCATGCCTTTATCTAAAAATACAACTGCAGAGTCACGGTTTTAGCAGGAGGACATCACTTGACTTCCAAGTGTTTCTGCCTAGAAGCAGCAGAGCAGCACAGTGCAAAACCTTACGGAGCTATGGGCAGGTTTACTTGCTGATGTCACTTCAGAATGGCATTTTAATGACAGTGGTGAACCCGAGACATAGGAAAGAACAACAGTGCTAGGATGATGGATGATGTGGCATGAGATCTTTATGTTAATTAAGTCTTTTAAAAGTTACCAATAATCTCTGTGCCCTGAGCT
Source organism: Rhinopomastus cyanomelas (assembly GCA_013400115.1). NCBI lineage: Eukaryota > Metazoa > Chordata > Aves > Bucerotiformes > Rhinopomastidae > Rhinopomastus > Rhinopomastus cyanomelas. Next base: position 1,119,418 of record VXBP01002707.1, on the reverse strand, counting down.
GCAAACCCTTGAAGGTAGCACTTCCTCCAGCTGCAGGATTCTAATCCTGAAGGAAATCCTGGAATCTAGGAATCTGGAAGAGGAGTCCCTGCCAGAACATCATCCTGATTCCAACATTATCTTTTTCCCTTTTTCTGCTGGGCACATAAGGAGAAACTTCTTTTCTTGAGAGTGGCGGAACAGCTGCTCAGAGAGGTTGAGTCTCCATCTCTGAAGACATTCAGAAACCAGCTGACCAGGTTCCTGTGTGATCTGCTCTAGGAGAACTTGCACGTTGGACTGGATGATCTGTAGAGGTCCTTTCCCACTCCTACTGATCCTGTGATAGCTCAAGTCTCTAGCAAATCCCCGAATGGACTCTTGCTACCGAAGAGCAAACATATAAGCAGAAGTAGCTGGAGTGGTCACATCAAGTACCAAAAAGGAAATGTTATAAGGAGCTGTAATCCTTTCAAGAAACAATCCCTCCTTCCCTTGGCATTTAACATACAGTTAAAAGAACCAGAGATACCAACGATGGTGAGACACTGGAGAGGAAATCCCTGCTTTTATTGATGTCAAGACGAAAGAGTTACTGGAACAGGAAAAGGCAGAGCTGAAAGAGTGGGGAGTGACAATGTTCACAGTCAACCTCTGCTCGCCCTAGAGGTAAAAAAGGCTCTGCTAGCTACTGAAATAGAAGTTAAGCCAGTCCTGCTCCTTGTGGTTATGTTTCTGTTAAGCCTGTTCTGCGATCCCGCAGCAGCAAGATCGTAGCTGGAGATGACACCGCTAGAAAGCGGCTCTGCCCGCCGAAATCCATTCATAATAACGCTGAACAAACCCCGGCTCTGGTGGAGTTTCTCTTCCCCGAACGCTCTGCATTGTTAAACGGCAGTGCTGAAAGGGCAGCAACAAGAGTGTTATGAAAAGAGATAAGTGGAGTTGTACAGGCAAAAGAGAACAGCTGCGTTGAGGGGGATTTATTGTACTGAAGTCTGAGCGGAATAGCAAAGGAGCTAAAGCGGGAAATGGGCAGCGCAGTAAAGAAAAGCTTCGGAAAGAGGAAGGAGGGGAGAGAGAGGGAGGGAGGGAGAGGGTAGCGAAACTGGTTACTTACAGGGGTATCCCTCCCTGTGCTTCAGGAGGAATCTGAAGAATTATAATCTAACCACCCAGAACACACCTTTTTGTTCCAAAAGTCCTGAAACAGAGCTGCAACCCAGGGCAGTTTGCAATCCTGTAGCCTCTCCAAACCGAGCCAAACACGCAAACCTGGGAAGAATTAAGTTGGCAGTTTCGCTGTTTAAACTAACAGCTCTCTCCTGCACCTTGCTTTTGGTTTATTACGTGTTTTTCATTTGGGAAAGAATGCAGGAAAGGCAACACCGAGATGGATGGCCTGGAGCGTTAATAGCACTTCAGGTTTACACAATGAGGAATCCTTACCTAGTGACTTAATAGCACCGATAGCATCATCAATCTTGCCCGCAGAAAATGGCTAATCTACTTTCGCAGTAAGTTCATTAAAGTTTGAATCTTTTTACTCTAGAAGAGGAAGGAGGCCAAGATAAGGACCTTACAGGGAGCATTTGCAAGCTGTTCTGAAAAGCAGCCTCATATGGCAGCTCGCAGCTAGGGAAGGAGAGACGAATGGAAAAATCATAAATTCTTAAGAAAACTTTATAGCACACGGATTAAAAAGGTTATTGCTTGGGAGATTGAGGAGTTTTAAATGAAAGTGGCTGAGGCAGAATAAAATGGATATCCACGAAAAATGAGATTCTAGCAGGAGAGTTAATGACGAAGTGCCAAGCTGGCAGGAGGCCAGCGTTGTCCAGATTAGTTCAGTTGAGGAGGAGGGATAATGTCAGCTGACAGGCTGGCAGCGAGAAAGACCTTGGAGATGGATGGCAGCTTAAAAACAAAGCTGGCCCAGCAGTCAATGGAAAAGCTGGTTGCAATGACCAGGCTGATTATTCTATCCACTGGGATTTGGGGTACTTCAAAGTAACTACAGGATCCACCTGTCAGGGAAACAGATGGGAAAAGGCCAAGCCTATCAACTGAAAATGCACATGACTGGTGACAGACCGGCCGGATCACTGAGAGAGACAACAGGCTGTATTCTCCTCGGCGTAACGCTGACGTTAGTGGAGGGGAACTTTATGGGCATCTTCAGGAGCGCCTCCAGATCTTCACGGAAAGTACTGAATTCAGACTGTGGCCATACGGCCACTTCCCGTCGAGTGCGCGGGGAGGAAAATCCAAACAGAAGGAGGAGTTCATACTTCCCACCATGTTATCTATGTTCAGCCATAGTAAAAGATGTTCAGCAAAGGGAAACGAGCGTCATTCCATCTGGGGGTCCTGGTGGCCAGCAGGATGGCCAGGAGCTAGCAATGTGCCCTTGTGGCCAAGAAGGCCAACGGCATCCTGGGGTGAATCAGAAGGGGGGTGGTTAGCAGATCGAGAGAGGTTCTCCTCTCCCAAATACCCAAGTGATGGAAATTCACATAGCTCCATGGACACCAAAAAGCTATTTTAGTGGGGTTTTTCACCCAATTTGTAAGACTGCCGCGCAGATAAATTACCTGTGTGAGGTCAGAGAGTTCAGTAACAGGAGCAGCATATGCATTTGATGATACGATTGCCTCACGGCTTTTGATCAGAGGTGAGAGCGTGACGCGCCTTTCCCAAAGCAAGATTTGGTCTGGAGCATCTCAGTTTGCTTTAAAGACTTCGTCTCCTTCACCATTGCTTCTCCTCTCAGAGCTCCAAAACACCAGTCACCACAAATATAGGTCACCAGCTTTTGGCTGCATTTCTCGTTGTTTCATTTTCCTCAACAGTGACTCACTGTGACGACTGTTCGACTCTATTACTGCTAGAATGTCACTGCTTAACAGGTTTCTCTAAACTGAAACATATGATACTGCATTTCTGCACCAGAGTGATTGCTCTCCTTTCCTCTGCTTTTAATAATCCTTTTGATAAACTGTGCTATCATGGTAATAAACCTGAAGCCTCAGAAGCTAATGCGTACTAAAAATAAATGTTCTGAGACGCCGTTCTGCCGTGTGGGATACGCGATCCTTCTTAGATCTCAATTTTGACGTTTCTATTACAGATGTACTGCAATGTAAAATAAAACCTACTCTGTAAATTGTCTGTTAGCAAATGTTATTCTGCAATTTTGCTTTTAAATTATCTGAAGTGCCATAGGTCTGCATATTAAATTGTCAAATGACATGTTGGACTAGATGATCTTTAAGGTCCTTTCCAATCCCTCATGTTCTGTGATTCTCTTCCTGTAACATGATGGAATTGTTAGCACAAACCATAGAATCATAAAATGATAGAGGTTGGAAGGGACCTCTGGAGATCTAGTTCAACACCCCTGCCACAGCAAGTTCTCCCAGAGCAGACCACACAGGAACCTGTCCAGGCAGGTTATGCAGAGTTGGAGGCTCCACAAGCACTCTGTGCAGCCTCCTGGCAGCCAGAGACCATTCAAAGCTCTTTCTTTTTAACTGCTCCCATGCAATACAGTTTTCCACATTTTCACTGACTCTTATTGAACTAGAGAGCATGCACAGAACTACCATTGGAAAGAAAGGAAAGAAGTTAAGGACAATTGTGTTCAACATGTGTCACGAGAGCCTCTCCAGTACTGCACCAAATCCTGTCTCCAAAGAACAACCAGTGCAGAGATTCCGTGTTATAAACAATGTGCACCTGATTAAAAGGAAATAATTGAATCCTAAGCATATCACGTATCCTTTCTTTTTCATCTTTGAAATGGGAATGGGTCAGGGTGGTCAGGCTCTGGAATGGGCTTCCCAGGGAGGTAGCTGTGAGAACTGCCTGTTGCAGAGAGTTTTCTGGGGTTTGACTGGTGTTTGTTTTGACTGCATCAACTTCAGCAAAGTCATTTATTGCTCTTCAGTGTGTGATTGTACAACAAATTATTTCAGTATGATTGAGAGGATTTGTATTCCTTATTTGTTTGTGTTTAACCAGTTCATCCCAAATCATTAAGGAACAAAGCCCATCTCTGTATTTACAGGGCTCTAATCCATATTGGTTTTAACTTCTGGGAAGACACATCATTAAAAGCAGTACTTCTGTGATCCCTGCCACGGATCCCCAACTACCTCTTAGCCAGCTGTTCAGAGAACAGTAAGGAAAATGTCAAAACACAAGTGCTCACGGCACAGGCATTTTCCCTCTGGTATTCAATCGCGCTTGCTTGCAAAATTCAGATAGGTTCAGATGGCATCAAGTAAAACTGTAGTGCAGTCTTCAACAGAAATACTGAGCAGCTGATTATGCTGCCCCATGACTATTTGGATTTTGTTTACTTCAAATTGCAGCCACAAAACACGATTATGTCATTTGAAAAGGAGATAGGCTTTTAAAGAGAGGTACCAAGGGTCTACTCTTGAAAGATTACACAGTTATGGCTCTGAGCTCTGAGAAAATGAAATCTAAGTGTCTGTGGGGGGGGGTTAATATAAAATTCATTAAGTCTTATTCACATTGCCTACAAGTGTTTGTCTTTTAGTTGCAGTACCCTAAAGGAGATTAATGTATTGCTGGGATTAGAAGGAGGCGAGTCAAGAGCTCCAGGCTCTGCCGCCAACATAATCCATATTTTTCAAGTAAGATTATTTGCAAGGCTTTACTAATAGACTCCAGTGAACAGAGCACGAAAACAGTTCTGTGTAGGATGTCTACACATGTAGCACCCTCCTCTGTTGGAGGTAGTAGCTAATCTTCATAACTTCAGTGCTGCAGAAGACTATCCTGTATGTCCTGGCCCGTCGTTGTGAAGTACTGCACAGCACAGCTGCCACAGCCAACTTGTTTACTCAGCACCATGTGGAATTCCATCTGGGGGAGGCTTAGAGCTCTTCAAATAATTGCAGAATCCGTAAGGACTAAGGCATTCTTCCCCAAACACCATGGTGACAGTGCAAAGAAACATTTCTACCTTCCCCATTTCTCTGATGAGGAAGGATTTTACTTCTACCAACTCAATTATAATTCTATCTTGACAGCTAAAACAGCAACAAAGACTTTTTGGAAAGTGTGGTCTCTCAAGTATCTCACAGCTTACGACCGTTAGATATAAAATGTCAAATCCACAGTTTCAAATGCCCGTGTTATAATCTCTTCCTGAGTTCTGCATGCTGAAAGCCCACCAAACTATAGCCACCAGGTCATGCCAGGCCATTTGCTCAAGCTACCAGCAGTGTTCCCACTGGGCACAGTGTAGTCACTCTTCATGCTGCCAGGGGAACTTAGGATCACAGAAGGATTAGGGACAAAAATGTTTAGATTGGGTCTTATGTCTTTATGGGCAGACAAAGTGCCCTAAATTTCAATTAATGGCTTTTATGAGCATAGAGCAGGTCTACTGTGAACAGCTGAGCTAGAGAGATCATCTTGCTTGGAGAGAGGCAAAGGTGACATTGCTAAAGCAAGAATACTATTAAGACAGACACATTTCCAGAGAAGGGGGAAGCTCCTGGCCTGCCCTATACTGCTTTCTAAAGATGCTAACACTTTAAATTCACGTGAGCTGCAACACAGGAGGTTTCACATCAATGTGAGAAGCAGCTTCTTCCCAGTGAGGGTGACAGAGCACTGGAAGGGGCTGCCCACAAAGGCTAAGTTCTCACAAATTTTAAAGGAATCTGATGTCTCTTAATGACTACATCCTGCTGCATGGAAACTGCAGCAGAGAACAGGATTTCCAAACTAGTCACCATTTTTGCTGCTAACTGCTCTGAGGATCAACTGAAAAGTGACATCAAGGAAAGAGAGGAGCAGTTGTTTAGAGAGGAAAAAAAAGGCTAGACATAAGAATGTTTACTTGCATGCAACCTTCCACAGTTTAGAGAGTTCCACATACACAAACAACTTTATGTGCTTACCCAAACCCATAATTTATCCACAGTTCTTCACTACATAAAAGCGCTCAAGATGTTAACCACTGGCTACTAAACCTGCCCAACAACAAAGAGCAGTGGGCATTTTCCTTTCCTCCTTCTCTTCTTAAATCATTGTGAGCTGAAAAGCAAGCTAAGTACAGAATTTCAGCTAGGGCCTGTGTTATTTAATTCAACACAAGGTGCTAATCAGCAATATATAAATTATAATTACACAAGATTAGCATTGTTTTTCCACAGCTTGTTTCATTTTATTACTAATCTAGTGAAACTAATGAAAATGAGCTTATGAAATTCTTCTGTGCTCAAAACTTTCTCTTCAGTGAAGAGAAGCAGGGAAAATGCACATAAAGGAGGAAGGGAGAGAAGGTCCTGCAGATGGCTTTTATGCACTGAAAGTGATTCTCATGGCAGTAGTTTGGCTTAAAGAGAAGGGTTAGGGTGGATATTAGGAAGCTCTTCCTCATGGAAGAATGGTCATACACTACACTAGAATGGACTGTGTGGAGAGGTGGTGGAGTCCCCATCCCTGCAGCTGTTTAAGGATGGACTGCATGTGGCACTTAGTGCTATGGTCTAGGTGACTGTGGTGACATGAGGTCGTGGGCTGGGCTGGATGAGCTCAGAGGGCTTTTCCAGCCTCAATAATTCTGTCATTCTGCAATATCTAACGCGCTTGGCAGCTCTGAGTGCCAAATCAATACTGGTGACTGTTCTCTCGCTGTCCTCTCCAGCAAGGGTATGCACTTCCTGTTTTAATGAATTCAGTCCCCACATACACCCTGCTTAGGCTCCAATAACAGAAATTTGGGACACTGATGACACTCTAATTCAACGCGAATTTCCTTTGCATCTAATCTGCCTGAAGCCAGGAGTCAGTAGAGCTATAATAAGCAAAGAAAAAGAGAGAAAGGAGAGAAGACAAAAAGTGTGATTGTAAGGCCAGGTTCTGCCACTCACGGATACAGCAAGTGGCACTTCTAATTAACGCTCTAATAGCGGTGATGAGAAAAGGAGCTTTCGGGATGAAAGGGAGAAGGGAGCCAGGGAATCAATCTTCGTGAGCAGACGATGCCTCAAAGAATCAGAGATGATATTTGCACTGTTCATTCAACGCCATGAGAATGAGATGTATTTTCAGTAGTGTAAACAACCAAAGGGGAGGGAAGGACAGAATGGAACCTCCGAGGGACGGCTACAGTCATGGGTCCCGCACTAAAAACAGCCACTTCCAGCACTGAGCTTGGCATTCAGAAATAACGGGAACTCAGTCTGGAATCTGGCAGATGTTTCCCAGAGAAAACTTAGCAAATACTGTAGGGATACTGAGACTGAGCCAGAACAGGAATGTCTGAAGGCTAACATGAAGCGGTGGATGTAACAGGAGTGAAAACCAGGTTTGAAGGATCAATTTAAAGCCCACTTGTGGAATGAGGTGAAACAAACAGCTTTTCCACAGAAAGATATGCTCACAGAATCACAGAACATTAGAGATTGGAATGGAGCAGAAAAGATCATCTAGCTCAATCCCCCTGCCACAGCAGGACCACCTACATCCAGTTGCATAGGAATGTGCAGTGGCCAGGAGGAACTTCTTCCCAGTGAGGGTGACAGAGCACTGGAACAGGCTGCCATGGGGGGTTGTAGAGTCTTCCCTGGAGATGTTTAACGCCTGCCTGAATATGTTCCTGTGCAACTTGATTTAGGTGATCCTGCTGTGGCAGGGGGATTGGACCGGATGATCCTTCAAGGTCCCTTCCAACCCCGAATGTTCTGTGATTCCATGTGCACAACCAACATGAGGTAACTGCGCCTTCCCAGATCAAGTCAGTGACACAGCATCAGCAGATTGGATCAAGCTGTGCTGATGTTGGTTGTCTTCACTGCAATGCCTACAGAGTGTTTTCATACTGCTCCCAGTCATCACTGGAATGACATTCGTATCTCAGAGATAAGGATAGTGCCTCAAGGTATTTACCTAGTGAGAGCACCCGATACTGGAGGAATTTTAACCGAATTATTTTCACTCCTAGAGAGAATATTGCCTCTGTGCAGGCTGGGGGAAGCAATCTGTCACGAGTACAAAAGAAGCACTGAGATCAGTCAGAAGGAGAGCTGGTCCTTGTGCAGTAATTGCTGCCTCACAAAGAAACAATCAGAAAACGCTCAACGGTGTAAGTGCTTTAAAGCTAAATTCGCCCCAATTCCAGCACGATGAGGAGTATTTTTCAGTTCACAATCAGACAGGTCTTTTAAGTCCTTGTGTGTTTTAGACAACACCACAGATTTACGTGACTGGAAGGGATGTAAAGGTAAAAAATAGATGAGCAGCCTTTGATGCCATTTGGAAGCAACATAAACTTGTCTTCTGGCATCAATGCAGTGGACAGTTTCATGTCCCCCCATATGGTTATTCTCCTGGCTGGAGCCTGTAGAGCAGATGCCCAGCACATGGAAAGGAAAGAAAATTATACTTTGATAACGAAATTATAGCTGGAAAGTGAAGGAGATAATTTCAGGAATCACTGAAGCGAGTCACCTCCCAGAATATGCTGTTTGTGTTAATTCTGCTTCCAAAAAGAGAGAGAAGAAAAATGACCCCACCAAGCATCCAGTAGTTTATGAAAATGGTTAGCTTTATGAAGAGAAGTCTGCTGCCAAAGTCCTGCTGCTCTGCAGAAACAGATCCATGGAGAGAAGTCCGAGTGCCGCTTACGCTTTAGTTTTCCCTTAACTCAAAATGGATGGAACACAGATTCTGTTTTCCATTCAAAATACATTAAATCTTCATTTGGGGCACTATCGACCGGTCATGAGGACAGCTTCTCAGGGAATATCACTTCTTCATTGCCTTCCAGCAACAAGCCTGCATCTGACAAGTGCACTTGAAAGCAAAACCAGGGTTTCCAGCTAATAATAAGCCCCAGTAAATACAGCAACGGTGACCTTCCAACCAAAGCTACCTCAGCTGCATCTCTCTCAAGCTGTGCTCGGAGCAGGCCACACTACGACTGTCTGCGCAGTGAACCATGCTGCCTCTTCCCAAAGCATCTGTGGATTTTAAGTGACTCCTAAGCATTTTAGAAATGCAAAGCTAATTAATAGTGTGAAAGGACTTCTCCCCTGATGGTAGACAGTTAACTACTCTGGTTAGCTGCCGAACTCCACCTCAACCAGAAATACTAATGGTAAGTCTGTGAAGCTATGCATACCAGCTTGATTAACCAAACCAGGCTTTCTTGGTTTCCCTGCTATAAATACATCTGATGGGACACCTGGAGGGCAAACGCCTGAGAGTAGCTTGAAGTACTGGAAGCTGCTAAATAATGGATAAACTAGGGGCTGTTGCAGTCTGCTACACAAACTGCAACAGCCTGAAAGCCTGCAGCACCACCAATTAATTTTCATTAGGTTTTGCTGTGATGCAAAGGTGGTCCCAGAAACCAAGAGTCATTACTCCTCTCCAAAGTCTCTATAGACACAAAGACACTGGGGAGGGGGAAGGCAAGGAAGGATAGCCAATGTAAAGATGAATTATGGAGGGGTTAGTAAAATATAGGTCAATAAAACGGCCAGCTTCCCAAGTCCAGAGACCTGAATTCAGAGGAGGCTGCGAATAAGGCAGCTCTGATAGTTTCGGTCTGATCCCTAATGGACATCTGTGTTTCATAAAATCCTATCACTTAATTAGATAGTGGTGAGGAGGCATGTGGATCTGGAGCAGAGAAGAGCGACTCTGAGGTCATGACAGACGTGCTCCTGCTGTGACGCGCTCCCTGGGGATGCCAGCTGCACAAATCACATCATCAATGCTCTGTGAGACAGCCCCCGCACCCTCCAGTATTAATTAGCAGAGGTAACCCAACAGGGTTCTAGAACTGGCAGAGTGATCCACAGCAAGCTACGTGTTCACTGAATTTAGATTCTCAGCTTCCCCTCTTCCATCCTACGCATCCTTGTTTACGGTTGCAGGACAGCCAGTAAAACTGCTGTTTCCAGCTCTAACTGGACCACTCTTCAGTAATAACAGATGAAATGTACTGTAAAAAGCTTTACTTTCTGTGTTGCTCACAAGTATTCAAGATGCATCTGTCAGGTCAGTTAGATTTTTACACTTTTTGTATAGTTTCATATTTATTCAGCTACCTGAAGGGAAGCTGTAGACAGGTGGGTGTCCCAGGGAACTAGCGACAGGGTAAGAGGGCCAGGCCTGATGCTGCATCAGGGGAGGGTTAGGTCAAGAAGCCCTTCCTGTAGCTGTCATGAAGGAATGCTCCTTGACTAACCAGAACCCAGGTGCAAGCAATGCCAGAGAGAGCACGACGGGACACGGTCCTCTCTATTTACCTTCTCACGGGCTTGGGCAGGGAGGGCTATTTCCTTGCTAGTGCTGAACCCACATCAGCTAGAGCAAAGTGATTCCAGAAACACGGATTCCTCCTTCAACGATACTTAAAAAAGAAAAAAATCTATTTCTATTAGCTGGACTAAAACATGGAAACAGCTGCAAAAGCAGTAATGAGCTTTCATTCTCAAGGGAAGGAAGAAAAAAGTTGCCAACACTCATTTCTCACCTTTCAGTCCGGTGGATCCCACAGAGCTATGGCTAATTACCTTCCCGGTAGTATAATGGAATGGAATAAAAGCATCTGGGTAGGGGGTGGGGAAAGGACACATCTCTGTGCAGAATCCTTTAAGGAACTCTTCAGGAAATCATAAATATTTTAAAATCCATCATTTTCACAACACAAAGCGTAGGACTGTTACGCTTGGTCTCTACGATGAGCCTGGCACAAGCAGAGATTTGACAAGCAGCATCCTTGGAAATACAGGCCCTAAATGCAACAAAAATAGAAGCTATAATGAGAATAAAAATCTGTGATGCTCAGGGGATTCAGCTTCAGCCAAAACTCAGTCATGAAGTAGGAATAGCTTTAAATTTCTTTGTGTTCATTTCCATCTTAGCACTACGATCCTGGCCAAGAACAATTAGCATAAGACACTTCAGAAAATGAAAATGGTTTTTAATAGATGAATTGTCTTCCTCTTCCTCTCCCTGGATGATTAAAATGAGTGTTGTACTCAGTCTTGTCTCCCGATTTCAGGATTTAGCTCTTTCCCTTGATAAGGATTATGCTTTTAAACAAAAATGGTTGTAACAGTTTTCTTAGTGTCTCCTGAAAGAGTCTTTTGTCCCATCTAAACGAATACTGTCTGCAAGTCTGGAGCCTGTGCACGAAACTCTTGGTGAACACAGCTGAGAATTATTCTACTGAATGATGGTTTATCATCGAATCACAGAACATTAGGGACTGGAAGGGACCCCAAAAGATCATCCAGTCCAGTCCCCCTGCCACAGCAGGATCACCTAGATCAAGTCACACAGGAACGTGGCCAGGCAAGTTTGAAATGTCTTCAGAGAAGGAGACTCCACAACCCTTCTGGGCAGGATGCTCCAGTGCTCTGTCACCCTCCTAGAATGTGCCCCAAAAAGGGTGCGGAGGGGAGTAATTCTTACCTACTTCAAAGCCTGGGTATCCAGCTCCACAAAGCCCAGCTAGTCAAAAGAATCTGTACTTCCCCATCCCACAGGATACATGAAGTCAGACCCTCTGAGTTTCCATCTGGGTTCCCACTATTGATCAACAGTGATCTTACTCTCTCTGCCCTTCACAGCTTTCAGTGTGGGCTGATATTTGCTCATCCCCTGTTTATCAGAACACCTCTAAAAACACCATACTGAATGCAGAGAAAAATTAAGCTTTGGACAAGTGACACTGTTTTATCGTTGAATTCACTGAAGACACGGGGCAAGTTCTGCCAGCGCTACACACCGAATGAGCTCGGGGTCCTTGGGAAATGAAAGGACAAGGGATGGTGATTAAAGACTTTAACACAAGTACAACAGAGGGATGAATGAAGATGGATGAGGTGATTTTCATTCCTAAATTTCCTAACTCTTAAGTGTTTGCCTTACAAAGTTAATTATTAACAGAACTTTGAACACTGTAACACACTTTTCTGTAAGCATTACATACTTTAGGCAGTGATACGGCAGCATGACTAATTGATTAACAGCTTCTAATGTGCTGCTAATTATTTCTTCAAATGGCACTGAAAATATAATAAAATATTAGAAAATAAAGTTATCTAGGTCATAAGCGATACAAACTACAGAGGCAGAGGAATAAAACTTGTGCTGACTTTCTCACAACTCAATTTGTTTGGCAAAAAATGAAGCCTGACAACTCTTAGACACCTTCTGTCCTGGTTTTAGGGCCAAAGGCGAAACCCCCCACAGGGCAGATTCTTTTTAATTGGAGAATTTTAGAGTAAGAGAGATCAGGCGACTGGAACAAAATGCTATAACTTTAATGGGGGAAAATAGGAGGGCTAATCAGAGGAAAGAGGGTACAAGAGGAGAAAGAACTAATGTACCAAGAAAGAGTACAGAGTTCAGTCTGGAGGGCTGTCAGACCAGCGGTGGCAGCACAGTGTCAGAGGAGGGGTTGGGGGGAACCAGCACGGTGGGTGCAAAGGGGTGCGGCCCTGGAGTGACTGAGGCCAGCTGGAAGGTTGTCATGCCAGCGCAGAGCTCAGAGGAAAACCAAAGCCTGAGTCAGAGCCCTGGGGCAGCCAAGGCTGAGAGGGCAAAACTCAGAGCTGAAATGGAAACATGCTGCAGACTACGTCAGGATGGCATCTGGGTGTCTGGCCCTCCCTTCTCCACACCTTCTATATTCCCTCAAAACCTCAGAAACCACTCTGGTCCTTGGTGAAAATGTGAGCTTAGACTCTGTTATTAGCTTCCAAAATCATATGCTTATGGTTGAAGAAATTCCAACCTTACATCTGGGCTCAACTTTCCTGAGAAGGAAGAAAACTACATAAAATACAGAAGTCGGTAGAAGTTTGGCTGGAGTCAGGGAGCTGTTTACCAAGTCTGCAGCATGACACATAGATCTCTTCTACATTAGTTCCATGCAATGGTGTTATGTTGCTGAAACAGCTCCCCAGTTGGCAGTAACAGTCAGCAAGAGTCAAATTGAACCCATACTGTTTGTTGTGGTGTCCTCAAGGAAACCATCTTTCTGCTGGTATCCAACAAAAAGCCTTATCTGAAAAATCCATTAGTGACTGAGGCTAAAGAATAATGAGTCTTTCACTGCTTGGCATCTGTGATATGAGTTTCGCTCTCTTGATCGCAGATGAAATCTCCATGAAGCCTGAAGACCGGTGGAAGAGAAGCCTTATTGTTGGACAGTAGCCATAAGAGAGATTTCTTACTTTCCCTTCTTAAGGTGCAAACTGATTGTCAGATGTTATCTGAGTGCCTGAGTGGAATTTCTTCTGGCCTGAAACACCCCTGTTTCATTAAGAATCCATTACGTGCAGTGCTAGTAAAAATGACTTCAATTGAAGCCACTTTGAAAAGCTTAACTTCTCCTCCAGCAACAAGATGCCATGCGGTGATGAAAGCCTAAAGCTGCTCAGGTAGGAATAAAGACTGAGATCGATACGTCCAGTAGGGTTGTCTAATAGTTAGCCTCAGGTATAACCTTATCTCCTGGAAAGCAACACCCTCCCACCAAAAACCGCTGAAAAAAACCCAGAGCTGCCTGCTGACAAAAAAACCCCAAAACCAAATAAAGCAGAAAACAACAAAAAGACCCCCTCACAACTGAACAGCTGGGTGCAGTGAAACCCACGGAACAAAGAGTGTCTGTGGGTCCAAGCTGCATCTCAAGTCCCTAAGCCAAAAGCAGTTACAAATAATTTCCAACAATGTGTGAAGATTGCTCAATTTCAGGTAGAATCAGGACATTTCTGGTCTCACAATGAAATCCTTCTACTGCTCTACAATCTTACAGTTAAGTCAGAGAATCGACTTGGCAGGCTGACACTTTTAAAATTTAGAGTATTACCTTAATCACTCACTCCAAAACTGAGACATGTCCCTTTCAGCGCTCTTTTTGTTTTGCTTTCGAGTCTGGGGTAGTGGCAGAAATTCCAGGTAAGCCACCTTGTGTTTGAGGGGCCACAGAAGAATCAAAGCCCGAGCAACCAAACAGAAAACACCCATTTCCTAAGCTCAGACAGCACACACCACATGGATCCCTCGACTGTTTGTCAGAGCGTAATCGTGAATCCGGGCTAAAGCCCTCTGCTCTCACAGCAAAGTGCATGTGAAAAGCAAAGGTAATAAAATTATCAGGGCACGCTGTCTGTCTTCTAAGCAGACAGCCCCCATCTGTTTCCTGTCGGACAGGACCCCAGCCTACGAGTGCTGCCAGAGCTTCGCTTCATTCGCTTGTGTCTGATTAACTTAATGCAGGAAGTCATTTCCAGATGGGACCCCAATTTAAATCCAAAAGAGATGCCACGGTTTGGCTTATCAAGGCTTCGGCATCCCAGAGAGCGCAGCCTAAGGGATGGCAGCTTCTGGCAGGCAGGCCTTTCCTAATACCCTGCTGCTGACAGCAACAGCAGACCGTGCTGCTGCATGGCTGCACAACTGTGGGGCTGTAGAAACCGTTCAGAAAGCAGAAGCAAAGAAACACAGAAATGAGCTGCTGAGCTTTGTGCTCCACTCTTCTAAGCACGATGAAAAGTTCCCCCTTGAGAAGAGTCTGATGGAAGGGGGATTTTGTCCATTTTCCTTTCTATGTATCAGAGAGATTTTAAACAGTTAACTGATCTGCAGAGCAGACCTTTTTCCAGAACAAGCATCTGATGCATTCCATGTTGTCAACATGTCAGGTTGTTTATTCCTAGTAAATTACAACTTGGTGAGTTTTAGATTATTTTTGCAACAACACTGTTCCCAGCTGGCTCACACAGAGACCTCCAGACCAGTAAGTGAATGCAGCGCTCCTGGTTTGCCGGGAAGCTTGCAGGGCGTGTTCTTGTTTGGAACTGGGTGATGGAAGCTATGCGGTCAGCTTCCACCTTCTCACATTCCCATTCATTCTTTTAACTGCTGGCACTCCTCATTCACCCCCAAACAGTGATGCTCAAGCTCAGATCATGCTGCAGAAAATGTAGGCTTCTGAGGTAAAAGAATCAAAACCTCCTTTATCTCAGCTTCTTTTGAAAACATTCCCCAAATGTCCCAGTGCCCCAAGCTGTAGCGTTGCACCAAATGTCTGAACAGTACCTCATGATAGTCCTTCAAATCCCTCCTTAAATCGTGTTCTGCCACAACAGCTGCTACCAAGTTGAAAAGATTAGGTTTTTAATGCCCCGACCTCCTGTGTTAACAAATACCATCTTGTTTGCACGTGTCCTCCACCTGCAGGGCTGTCTCACACCTGGACAGCAGCAGATACACCATACTCCTCAGCCAGCAACGCCTAGGTCTTACGCGTATCACAGCATCACAGAGCATTAGGGACTGGAAGGGACCTCGAAAGATGGTCCAGTCCAATCCCCCTGCCACACAGCATTGCTACGACTACCAGTGCCCTAATAGCCACAGCACCTTAGTTTCCTTACCAAGGCAAACTCACAAAAGGGATTCAGCTCTGCACTTCAGAAAGCACGCAACAGTTTCATGAGAGGAACACGAATCATTCAGCGACACACGTCGTATCCGAATGCCACATTTTCACATTCACCTGACAGGTGTGAGAAAGTTCATGAAGTTAGACAAGTCCCAAGTGATCGCACACGTGCGGATGCTGAAAAGCAGAAGTTATTCCAGCTACTTCAGCACTACAAGTAGAGAGGGTTCTTTTTGCTTCAGGTCAACTGTTCATTGTTGTACATTGTCAGCCATACCACCTGTCCTTCCACGTGCTTTAAGAAGACTTTACCTTGCAATGACCAAGAGTAATGGGGGGCTTATACTCTCATATTTAATCCAACCTCTCATGCTTTGAAACCCTTTGAAAACAAAGTAAAACCAGGCATCTGAGGTCACATGGACAAAGATGTGGGGAAGATAAAAACGTCCTACTAGAAACAATGAAATGTGCGTCGGGTGCCACACACAGATTGCACACACTGTCATCTTTGCAGGGTGTCACTCACCACAGCTTTGACAACAAGCAACACATGGGCTGATCCTCTTCATTTAAATTTTTACTCCCAGAGTAAACAGAGCAACTACTCCTGATGTTCTTCTGTGCCAGAATCAGATGCAGACCTCACTGAGCTCCTGAAACTCCTGAGCTTTAGGCAGGACTGTCTGGATCTTATGGACACTGTGATGAAAATTCAAGAAGGCTGCATCGAGCAGGCAGACATGATTTCACAGACATGATGTGCATCTCCCCATCTCTCCTCAGCTCTCTCAGAGTCACCCTCTATAAAGTTCACAAACCCAGGACTCACGCTGTGCAAACAAACCATTTGTTTTCAGTTAATGATTCTCACCACCAAACTCACAATGGAGCTCAGTTTTCTAACCCTCCATCCCTCCTGCTGTTTATTACCAGCAAAACATGATCCCCGTCACGTAAAGTGCAAGATCTGCTGCCCAGCTCCAGTGTTTATGTGTTTGCACAGCATCCTGCACAGTGTGGATTTGATCCTAATTTGGGGCTGTCACTCTGTGAATACTTTATGTGCTGGAGCTTTCTTTGGAATTCATGAGCATGTAAATCAGGCCTCAAATTAAATAAATAAAACCAGCAAATAAGCATCATAATTAGTTATAAATGTATACAGGCATTCCTCTGCCTGTTGCTTCCCTCGCAGGCTTTCCACATCTCCTTCTCACAGCATTCAGAGGAAGCATTTCCAGAAAATGTATTTTTAATAAGCAAATTTACAATCCTTAAGGTGTGCAGACCCAATGGCTAGCATATGCTTGATGAAATTGTGCCCAGTGTGATGCTTCTAGAGGCACATTAATCCCTTACTTGAAGCAAAGCTGTGCTTACGTGAGGTATTTCTTAAATTAATCATTTCTAATTCCTTAGAGCATTGCACTTAGTGCATTACTGGCCTTCATTACAGAGCATGTATGATGTGCTGTGAAAGATCTGCTTTCCTCCTGACCCTGTCACTCCTTCATACATAACCACGGAAAAGTGATACCAGGCATCCACCTCCCCCGTCCTGAAGCTCAACCAGCAGCAGTTTACAAATCTCCATGATGCCGTAATTCATCACTGAAGATCTAAGCTGCATCACATCAATATCACTGTTTTATATCAATACATGTAGTGTTACTTCTGCCTTGTGAGTGAAGTGCATAGTTCCACATGCAACACTCCTCCAGAAGTCTGTGCCAAATGCTTTACTCTAGCCTAGGCAGACAACACCCACAACCTTCCCTCATCCACCCAGCAGATCATCTGATCACAGAAGTAGACCGGTGAACAAAATCAAATTCAAGTCTTTTAAAGACAGATCCACTGCAGCTCATTGTGGCCAACACGCTGCCAGACATTTTCTACCAACAGGAAACTCCACAAAGAGATGAAAGGGGGAGATTTTGAAAGGAAAACCTACCCAAACAAAACCAGACCACACGCCCTATACACTGAGCACATCAACATCACCACAGAGGTTAATTGGATGGTTTTACAGTTTGACCCCAGTTCTGGGCTCACTACAAATTTTAACCCAGTTTGACCGATCTCACTTTGCTTTTCCAAATTGACTTCAGTGTTTCAGGAGAAACAAGATGAGCAGTTCAGCAGCAGATGTTTTTAGAACTGTTTTGGGTTTACAGATTTTTTGTGACTTGGGATTCAAGGATATTTTAGCAAAGTTGCCCTTGATCGTAATACAGCAGCCTTCATTAATCACCACTGTAGACTCATAAAGATAAAATCATTCTATTACTTACTGAGTGAAGACTTCAGGGGAAAAAGAACAAATCTCCTTTCCCATCTGGCAGCTTCCGATTTATACTTCGACCTAAAAACAACAAGAGAAAAATTGCTGAGGACCCAGAACAAAACCAAATTATTTCCTGTAAATTATAAATATCCTTTGTATCAAACCAAGCTTAGACTAAGAAATGAGATTTTTCCAGGTTTCCAATTTAGAAGTTTACACTCCAAACGGTGCTGCATCTTCCCCATGGGCTCTATTTTGAGAGACCCGGTAGAAATTAAGTCTTGGCAAAACAAAGTGTGCAATCAGGGAAGACTTAAATGAGCACTCCGAGCAGGCACAGGCAAGTGAGAATCAGTTTGAGAGACTGATATGATTAACAGATCAGGTAGTGAGAATTTTTAAACAATTTGACTAAGCAATTCAAATGAGACTTGTGACAAGAAAAGGGTGTGAGGACACATTCCTGACCCCTCACTAACACACACCATCGCGATTGTATTGACATTACGGTTCATTCCATTGGAAACTGCCTGAACGACAGGACTTTATACGTAGGAGTAGCTGAACAAGTAGCAGCACTGAATTACTCTCAAATCTGCCCTCAGAAAGAGTTTTCAGAACAAGCTTCCACACTGCTGAGCCTAAGGTTCACACAGACTGCAGCCCTGTTGGGCAAGCTCTACTCTTGCTGCTTAGCCACACCAATGCATCTCGCATCATGGAGCCATGCTCTGTGGCTCCTGCAGAACTACCTGGGCACCACTTGTTCCAACAGGCTCTGTGTCCATAACAGTGTAAGAGGGTCTGTGTCAGCTAGCTCAGCGTAATTCAGAGAAAACTGAAGCATGCCGTTGCTGAAATCACAGTCTCATCAACTACAGGGGTTTTGCTAGTAAAATCAGGTAAGCACAGTAAAACATTTCATTCAAGTGTTTCATTATCTTAATAGTTCATTTTGGCTTGATCTCTAGTTGGCAACATTGGAGAAGGCCAGGGAAGCAGGACTATACTGCCTGTAAACATCAGTCAGAGACACAGCCCTTTGAAACTGTGACCCCCACCAAAAGCAAGAGACCGCTGAGGATGTCCATCTGGATGCTGTTTACGGGAATAAATCCTACTTCTTTTTCCCCCAGGTTCAAGGCATTTCACAGTCTGAGCTGCACTAGGAAACACCGTTCCTCCAGCAGAGCCAGCGGTATCACCTACAACTGTAAAGACACGGCCATACAGCAATCTCAAAGACATCTTCATTAAAACAAGAACTAGAGTCTACACTGCTCTAATGCAGTATGTGGATTTGTTTCTCTGTTGGAAGGAGGGGGAAATGGTGCTTAGGAAGGGCAGTAAGGAACATCTTTGTCATCATAATCTACTTCTCGCTCCTCAGCTGCCACAAATCAGTGTTGCTTCACTAATTTGCATTTGACCTGCTTTGACTTGTACCATGAGTAAATCTCACTCGTGGTGCTGAACGTAAACTAAACTCATGTCTTGAGGCCAATTGTTCAGCTAGATTATATCAGCGTACTCTGAAGAACATGGATTTACAGCAGCCCTACGTGGCGTCTCGTCTCGACTTGCTTATAAAGAGTGGCAAAACTTGTTTAGGACATAGCTTAAAAAGCCACATATTTGACTGCATGTTAGCCTCTGAATATCATGCCTAGGGCACACATACATCAAGTGGATATATTCCAATACTCCAGGTACCAGTAGAGGCTGGGGACTGCCCTGTTGGAGAGCAGTGTAGGAGAAATGGACCCAGCCATGTTCCTGTGCTACCTGACCTAGGGGATCCTGCTCTGGCAGGGGTATTGCACTGGATGATCTTTCAAGGTCCCTTCCAATCCCTAACATCCTGTGATTTCCACTGACAGTCCACCAAACCATTTTTCTGTATAATGGTCAATGTGGTGAGAAAAAACCACACAAAGCCAGGCTTATTATTAGACTTTAGTTTCAGAATTCACCCTCCTGTTGCTCCTGGGGTTTCTTCTCAAAGCCCAAAAGATGCACATTTTGTTGCTGTAATCCAGTCAATGTTTGCTTTGCTAGGGCTAAGTTTACTAACACACTTTCAGCTTAGTAGGTCTGTTTTATTTATTAAAGCCGCAGTTGCCAAGCGTGGCAGCCTAAAATCTAGCACCAAAATCTATATTTAGGAGTTTATATAAGTGGCCTACTTTTCACAGGCAGTAAAGACCTGTAAACTTCAAAAGAAGTCAGTACCCAGCACCCGTGAAAATCAGGTCACTCACTTAGCTGCACAGAGAGGCAATTACCCACACTTGAAGGAAACATGCCTTCATTTGTATGAGTTCAGTGTACACATCAGCACCGTGTGCCCTGCGAAGAACACTCTGAACACACTTCTGAGAATTGTAATTCCTTCTGCCAGTCCTCTCACAAAAGCAATAACCTTCTAATTAAATGTATCATTGATTCCTTTCATCTGGATTGAATACGATCTGACTGGTGAATTGACTAATAACACGTTGAAAAGACCCCAGTGTTTTGCCTCGCTTTCTTCTCCTTTAAGCATTGTATTAATCGCAGGCATTGTCTCTCTGATGGCTGTTCTGAGCTGGTGGTGTGGCTCAACAGATCATCTTCATTTGATTGGTACAATAACATGTTAATTGCAGTTTCGAGAGCTGCTTAAATCGTATTGATTACGGGATGACCTTCCCCAGTTACTATTTCCCATGCTACCAAAACATCTAGTCAAATCTTTACAGGTGAGCAGAACTGTCTTTTAGAAAAGCTTTTTTTATTATCAGTCTAGGACCACGATAACAGAGGCTTCTACTGGGACCAGAATTGCAGCAGCCAGCACTGAGAGAGACAAGCCAGGTCCTAGCACATTCCTTATCGGTTTCATTGCAATAGAACCGTTTGCAAGAAACAGAAGTGGCCCAGCAGGACTTGCACTGATGGTATTGCAAAGGTGGTCTGTAAGGGGAGCAAAGACTTCATAACCTGGGCAGCAGCAAGGGCTCCACCTAAAACCCACCAACAGCTTTTCTTTGCACTTCATACAGGTAAGGCTCTTCAGAGAATAAACAGTATCATCTTCGGTTGGAATCCTGAAACCAACCCAAACACCCCTCCAGCTACCACCACAAACGCCGTGAGAGAAGTCATGGGAAGGATCAGCTGCATCCCAGCTACACCAAATGCACATTCCTGGGCTGCATCTCTTCAGAACAATGAAACCATGCGAGGGCTGTATTTTGCATCCTATCTCAAAATCAATAATGACCAGCAAATGTCCAACAGGCCTTGTGAGAACAGCTTGAATGCTGCACTGCAGATGCCTAAGCGCAGGCTACTTCATATCACACTTCATGACTTTTCAAACTGGGGAGGGGAAGTGGTTTGGTTTGTGTGTTTTCCCCCGATTCCCACAGCTAACTTGGGACAGACCTGTCCCCAAGACTTGCACGCCAAACCAAAATGCAAAGTGACAAAGCTGTGCCACCCTTTACAGGGTACAAACCTGTGATTTGGCAAGAAACACAATCCCCTACCATTTATGGAGCCCCTTCTGGAATTATTGCTGGTGACTTTAAGCTGTTTATTAGTGTCAGTGTCAGGTTCCAAATGCGTGAAGGCAGACATATCAATCACACATAGCAATGATGGCAGGAGCTGCAAATCAGGGGAAAGTGCATTAACTCCCACACATGGAGAGACATTTAACAAAGACAGCTGATTAACTCATTCTCACACAGTCATTTATACTGCTGCTGCCTGCATTTCAAGAGTCATTTCCATTACTATAATAAGCATACTATAGGACTTGCTAATAGGAGCAATTCACAGTCTCCTTGCAACATTATCATATTAAACACAAAAGGCAAGGAAGATGTTCTGCAGAACATTCCAGAATATCTTAGAAAACCTGTAGCAACAGTCATGACAAACTTGCAGAGGTATCTGAACTGTATGTATGGTCCCTCTACAGAGACCTCATCATGGGCATTCACTTAGGTTGTCAATCACAGAATCACAGAGCATTAGGGTTTGGAAGAGAGCTGGAAAGATCATCCAGTCCAATCCCCCCACCACAGCAGGATCCGCTAGATCCAGTGGCACAGGAACATGGCCAGGCAGGTTTGAAATGTCTCCAGAGAAGGAGAGTCCACAACCCCTCTGGGCAGCCTGTTCCAGGGCTCTGCCACCCTCACTGGGAAGAGGTTCCTTCTCATATTGATGTGGAAGCTCCTCTGTTCCAGCTCACACCCACTGCCCCTTGTCTTATCGTTAGATGTCACTGAGCAGAGCCTGGCTCCATCCCATCCCCCTGACACCCAAATACAGATGACCAGCTGGAGTAAGAGATGCAGCATTATGTCTGGTCTCTCTCTGAACACTGCCTGCTGTTTTCCTGGCAAATGAGATGGTTAATTCTTTACAGACTGTGTTCCAAAAGCAGCTCTTCAGCAAAAGCCCTTGTGTCAGACCTATCAAGTCTCAATAAATTAGCATCTGAAAATGACTGCGTGCAGAAATGTCATGCATGGGTCTTCACAGAGCTGCCAGCAAAAGAATCCTGTACCTCAGGTACCTCTTGTGAATCCTTTCTCCAGTAGATGAAGAATTAATTAAGGAGTCAGCAGGACTTTCTCCCATTTGAAATGTTTATGTGCTATAATCAAGATGCTTCAGTCTTGTTCACCACAGTGAGGGGTGAAGCCTGCTTATAATTCACTGGGCAGCCCTTCTGGTCTATGGAAGAGCTGAACTACAGTTGCTTCACTCAAGAAGGTGATGAGGTTATGGATTTATTTCATATAGGTAGGCTGTTAACATAGAAGTTGAACTGAGTAGAGATCAATGGAAGACTACCAATGAGCTGAAGAGAAGGAATAAGAGGAAAACAAGTGATGAAAACTGAATGGGCGAATCTCAACTGATGAAAAGAAGGAAGGAGGAAGAACACACTGCACTGCTCAAAAAGTTCTATGAAATTTCCAGGTTCTTTCTTCCTGTTTACATTGAAAAACCTGGTTTGACTTTGGGAAGGCAAAAAACCCTTTTTCAATTAGCACCTCATTTCATTGTTGCCCTAGAATTGCCTTCAAGGCAGAGCACGATCAGGATTAGAAACCACTCTCATTGATTCAAATGGGCGTTGGAAGCAATGGATTGTAAGCAGCTCATTAATAACAATTACTAGCTTCTGCAGCTCTAGCCAGGCTTCCTATTTATTATGATATTAGTTAATAGGGTAAACATTTGTCTCGCAGCCTTCCTCAGCTCTTGCTGTCAGAAATGAAAAACATTCTTCCAAGACAGCAGTCCTCTGAAGGAGGAGGCAGGCTCCGTGTCCTTTGGATATGCACCTGAGCAGCATCACCAGCACAGTCAATGTTAGCGATACGAAACGTAGATGGAAGCACTAGGCTACTTCTAAACTACATCTCGTAGCTCTAATTCTTCTCATTTTTCTAATTCTACACTAAGCATGAGAAAAGGACATTGTGGGGCATAGGTCTAGCCAGAGGTGTTTTCTGTGTCTTATATGGGAAGCAACCGTCAGGATTACCTCAACCGCGGATTCCAAAGGTTGTTCAGATTGCTTTACAGGAAGATTCAGGAGCAATTCTTTACAGCAGTAGAACCACCCTGTCTTTTCAAAGTGCAGCTGCTTAGATGGTTACAGATCACTACACTCATAATTTCCTACATCCTGAACTAGTTCTGACAATTACAGTGCAGAAGCCATGCAGATGCGCTATGAAGATACTAAATGCGAACCAGTCTCAAACCAGTCTTTATTATTGTTTTAAAGCTGATCCAAAGTCGGGCTTATCTGAGCAACTAAAGACTATATGAACGTAAATGTGTGGATATGGCTTTGTACTGAGGTCTCCTTCCAGCAGAGAGAGCACATCATTCCTCTTCTTGAGAGTGCCATAGCACTTCCTCTCTTGGCTCTCTCCACCGGCCATAGCTCCTCGCTGGCCAGAGCAGCTATCCAAGAGACCCTGAAGCAGGGCTTCGTGTAATACTTAGCTGCTGTGGGTGAGCTATCCTTCTGTCTCTAGGTCACATCAGTTTTTCCTCATGTGCTGACATTACTCATCCACTTCAACTTTTATTTGAAGTTGCACTTCCTTCTGTAACTACCTCATTGCTACTGTGCTAGCAGCCCAGACAAACCCACCACAAAAAAATAGGCAAGATTTTATACAGCAGGCTGCCCACACACAGACTTTGAAACTATTTTGGTTTCATTTTATTGGATTAAAACTTTGCTGGGTGGGTTTTGTGTGTTCCCCATACAACCCTCTACAGATCTGGTTCCAAAACGTGGCTGCCCATTAACTGCAAACTCAGCTAACAGCAGGTGCAAATGACAGCACATAGATATTAATCTACCTGACTACACTCACAGGAGCCATTTCGTCTGAATGCTCCCCAGCAATCACAAAATCAATAACCACCTTCTTTTAAGAAGCTCCTCTGTATGTGGAAGCTCTTTAATAACTTCCTCCATGTCATGTATCATTGCTTTGTGAACATCCAGAGTTCTTGAAAAAGGAGAGAGAGCTGGGTTTATCTACAACAGCTACGCTAGCAGGGATTTTTGCATCACACCGGTGTTTTGTAAGTTTACATAACTCATCGTGATAGAGACAAAGGAGAACACCTCTGACCAAAAATATCCTGACAGAAAACCCAAAAGTAATGAGAAAGTCCATAAGAAAAGGAAAACCCATCCAAATCTACCATAGAAAATGCCCATTACTTTTATAGTCTCCATCATTATCCAGGTTAGATCTATCACCTGCTGCAACCCGTCTGCAAAGAGGGAGAAGCAGAGTCCCGTCAAGAGAGGTGGCACAACACTATCTCCCTAGGGTCTCTGCAGGCAGCCTCCCTTCTGTACTGTGGTGCTGCTTCAACAATTTCCCCCTAAGGCAGACCCCTGATTCTCTCTCTCAAGGTGGTCTGCCTCTGGGAAAGCAAGCCAGGGGAGTATTTTTCCCCACGATAATCAGGACATTGGTGGTCTCTCACAAGAAAAAGGAATCGTCTGTGTGTCAGCCTCAGTTCCCAGCACTTCAACCACACTCTTTGTGCCAGAAGTCTCAGTACTTGTTCAAACATACTGGAAGCCCACACAATCCATCAGATGATGGATGGCTTAGTGGGGGTTCTTGCAGAACAGCAGTTCCTCAGAGTCCCATTTTAATGACATTGTTAGAGTCCCTGTCAGAGGCACTATCCCACATCGTACTCTTGGTCACAGGGGATGTTACCTGAAATGTTAATGTTGGTCTCAAAAGTCAACTTCTGAATTCAGGTTTAAAAGCATCTCAAATCAGGCAAGAGGAGTTTGCCCATCCTGAATAAATGGCAGCAGAGTCCGTGTTACTTCTAGATGAGAAAGTCAACTACCTTTCAGCTTAAACTGACTTTGAATCACAGAACACTGTGAACATTAGGGATTGGAAGGGATCTTTAAAGATCATCCAGTCCAATCCCTCTGCCAGAGCAGGATCACCTAGACCAAGTCACACGGGAACGTATCTAAGTGGGTTTTAAAGGTCTCCAGAGAAGGAGATTCCACCATCCCTCTGGACAGTCTGTACAAACCACTTGTTTTTTTCATAGCAATACTTTTTCTTATTGTAAGATGCTCCGAGCGGTTTTCTCTCTCTTTTATTTTTGCAGTTATCATTCAGTAACTGTAATCTTTCAAATGAAGTAGAACTCTTCAATATTGCTGTATTAAGGGAAATTATAATAGCCTATTGACTGCAGTGGAGTCAATGATCCATTCATTATTCTGTCTTAAAGGCTTCTGGAGTTTGTAAAATAATGTATTTGATTATCTCAAAAGTCAATATAAGCAGAAACTGGGACTGCAATGAACCAAACCAGTTCAGATAATTAATGCAGTTGTGAAAACAGGGTATGAAGCTGTTCATCCTACCCATTACAGCTACATCTGAACCGCTTTCCTAAGCTAATAGACTGCGCAAAGAATGAGGTGTAATCCCACAGTAAGACATTTTCTGCTCCAGAGGTCCTTAGTCTTAAATGTGGTGTGAGTGTACATTTCACATGGAGATGGAACAGGATAATACCTGTCTAAAATGCCAGTAGTCACATTTAAAAGCTGAGACACAATACCTCATAGACTTGGCAGGTGAAGCAGCTTTGCTGCCCAGTTCACTTTAAATGTCAGGCATTTTGACCAGGATACGGTAGAAAAGACAGACTAGACATCAGTTTGTGTTTTACTGGATCATCTACTCCCATAGCACACCTTTATCACTTCCCACACCATTCTTGTCCTGTTCTTTCAGTTCAATATAATTATTTTTCCAGAGTATCAAAGAACATAAAGATGAGTTAAAGAAAACAAACTGACGGAAAAGTAATGGAGTAAAAGGTTTGATTTTATGGGACGTCCAGCACTGACATGCCATATGGACTACTGAGTTTGGATAAAATGAGATGGACTAGGAGAGTTATACGCAGGGCAGATGGTGTGTTCACTCTAAAGTCTCTGGTAGGCAAGGACTGACAGGGAAACACGTGTACAACTAACCTTTCACCTTACTTCAGGAATAACATTGCTCACTTAGCAGCAAACACACATTCCTGTACCTCCTGCAGTCATATCATTCAGAATAACCCACGCAGAAACCGCTTGGCTTTCAGACAGCAATCGGGAAGGCAGAGTGCTCACACGCAGCACGTCCTAAACATTCCCCGTGGAGGCCGAAGCTTTCTTATGTGTTCCTCAGTCTTTCAAAAGCAACATGCAAACAGCAACCCTGCTTTACTTCAAAAACTCAGCATCACAGTAGTACATCCTAAAATAGGAATAACTAACACTCATCTCACTTCAGTGGTATTTCTTTCATGGTTGAAAACATGCCTTGTAGCCCTCAGAGCTTTTTAAAAAGCCATTAGCCAAAATTACTGCATTCCTCTGTCACCCGGAACCAAATGACTTCCCTCGCCCATCTCTATCCTGCTTTCTGGCCAAAGCAAAGCTCAGCAACCTACAATGCATTTGCACCTGTGTCGGCTGTTCCAGCAAAATCCCCAAGTATTCATCTCTTGGTTAACTATGTCTCCATGACTTCAGCTTCCACATTGCCCAAGGGGAGAAGGACTGTGTCTTTTGATGAAGTTATACAAATATCACAGAACATTAGGGATTGGAAGGGACCTCCTTTTAGACCCTGGCATGAAAAATCTCAGCCTGGCAACTCAGTATCACGGACAACAGGAGAAGAGCAGAGTCCAGATACCAAGTAGGCTCAATCACCTTGGGACATCTCTATCAATCTTCTTCAGTTACAGAGGTGCTTAAAGGAACTCAGCTCTTCACTCAGGCATTACAATTAAATGCCTGAAGTTAATTGTGTATCATGTTTCCAAATCTGATTTAAATCAGTGAGAAGGCCAAAGGATCCTTTTACTGAGTGTTGATCATCTCTTTGTCAATACTTCTCACTGCCTTGGGGAGGGGGCAGCCTTTCTCTACCTCATTTTGAAACTACCATGTGAAATTGAGAAATGCTTGTGATATTTCCTTTTGTTTCTGTTGCAACGCCTGCAGAAGTTTGCGACAATACTTGAATCCTTTTTTTCTACCAACTAACAAGCTCTCCTCTAGCTACAGCACGCTAATCTCTTGAATTCTGTGTACGGGCATCTGAGAAACCATATCAGTGCCTTCAGCTAGCATCATCCATCTTCTTTTCAACATATGGTACAAATTATTCACACAAAGCCCTCTCCCTGGCCTGTTTCCACTCCTTCACACTTTAATAATCACAAATGGAACATGGAATGCTAGAAACATTCAAGAGGTCAGGGGGAAAGCAACCTCAGGTTACTCCTTTGAAGAGCATTTTTCTGGAAGCCACTAATGTGATGAAAATGCAATAATTTGATTTGCAGTAGAAATGTTCTAAGATCCAAAATAAATCACCCAAAGCTTTTGAAGCTGACACTTAATCCATGAATTCAAATAATTTCTGTGTCTCCCTTGTACTGAGGTGCCCAAAACTGGACACAGTACTCAAGGTTTGTTTGCTTTTAAATGGTTCCAAATTTGTGAAGCGTCGCAGGGAAATTCCCAGCACAGGGACACACTGCTGGGATAAACAGATGTTATTTGCACAAGGTTGTAATAGAAACTGCTATTCCCATATAATACTTGAGCATTGTTTATGGTAATTATCTCCCAACGGCAGTTCTCAGCTGCACAAGTTTAGAGCAGCGGTTTGATCTCAGTTTAGCCTTTTGCCATTCCAAGATGGTGCTGCAATTTTCATGAGAGAATAATTGCCCTTTCTGATAGAATGGGGATTTCTCACAGGATTTGGACATCAGGCTTTAGCTTTGGTGTGGTAGACTTAAATCATGGCTTTCTGCATCAAAAATAAAGAGGGCTGTCTCGAGAGGAGATTCATTGGGCATGCTGATGTGCAATTTGCACTTCAGAGAATCACAGAACATTAGGGATTGGTAGGGACCTCGAAAGATCATCCAGTCCAACGCCCCACTACAGCAGGATGGCCTAGATCAGGTCACTCAGGATTTACAGCATAACTGGCTTGCTAATACGTTCTCCGCGTGGCTTTCAGGAAGCATAGACAAATTCTTGAGCAATCAAAGGAATTACAAACAACGTAGCACAGAATCACAGAATTATTGAGGCTGGAAAAGACCTCTGTGGAAAAGACCTAAGTGCCACAACCAGTCTGTCCTTGAATGCCTCCAGGGACAGTGAGTCCCCCATCACCCTGGGCAGTCCATTCCTGTATCTGATTGCCCTTTCAGTGAGGAAGGGCTTCCTAACATTCAGCTAACCACCCCTCTTGTCTTACAATCATAAGGGATTGGAAGGGACCTCGAAAGATCATCTAGTCCAATCCCCCTGCCACAGTAGAATCCCCTAGACCAAGTCATAGAGTCAGTCTGGGAGCAGAGCCCGACCCCACCTGCTACAACTTCCCTACCTACCTTTTTTTATAAAAAAAAAAAGGTAATAAATTTGTAGTTGAAGCATCTGCAGTAATCTCACAAATCTGCTGGCACACTACAGGTCTGGACAGAGGTCTTTTATTTCTCCCCTCTCTTTTTTCCAGTTAAAAGCTTTCCATCATTACCTCAGAAACAGTTTCCTGCTTTTTATGAGACACCACAAGCTTTTTAAAACAATTTCTTTTCAACCAATTCCAGCTGTAGGCCTTTGGAGGTGCCAAATTGGCTGCTTTTCTTCGCTTTATCTTCCCACCCACTACTCCCTCACAGTTCTTCCTAACAGGTTTATCACTAATTTCTTTTTTCTTCTTAGGACTAAGATCTTTGTTTTGGATTTGATTAGCGTAAGACTAAGAAAAGAGGTAGGCAGGTTACTTGATTTTAAAATGAGCAGTTAAAAGATCTTTTTCAAACACAGCCAAATAGATTAGAAATTCTGGATCTGGATTCACTTTGAGAAAAACATTGAGTAAAAAAGGAAGTAATTGCCAAAAAAAATTGAAAACTCATTTAAAAGTCTGTATTTGTAGGTCTGAGCCTGAGACTGCCAAACTGTCTATTACTCATCCTTCGGAGGAAAATAAATCCACCCACTTTTGTGTGAAGAATTCAGTGACATCGTGGGCTCTGATCAAAGCATCTGAAATCTTTCTTATTAGCAGAAATCATATTTCCCCATACATTTGCTTAAAACAAAATACATGGTATTTGCAGCTACCCTGAAATAAAGGGGATGGGCGAGTGGGTAGTCAAAAGTAGAAAGAAAACAGCTGTTCTGTCTCAGACTTATCAAATAACTGAGGTTTGATATAACTGTATCTGGAGGTGATCCAATCGGCCAGCTGACACATCATGTAACTCAAATGCAAACATTAAATTTTAGGTTGCCAAACCTCCCACTCACAAGCTTCCCACAGTGAAGTCTAAACATCAGAAGACAAAGCCAATAGGACAAAATTAAAACTATAGATGCTCTTTCGAGGTCCCTCCCAATCCCTAATGTTCTGAGATTCTGTGATTTGGTGCTACTCTTTTCCTGTGTGTTCTTTTAAAATACATGGGATAAGACAGGTAACTACAGCAAAGGCACAATCAATGAGAAACAGAGCTCAAAGGAAAACAACAAACACAGAGTCCAGGCAGTCAGGCAGCCAAGGCTGTGAGGGCAAAACACAGAGTTGAAATGGAAACACACAGACCGCAGCAGAATGGTGTCTGGGCACCTTTTTCTCTCTGCCCCTTTTCTTCCCAGAACCCCCTTTGCGCTCCTGCCTCTCACACAGCATCTACATTCCTGGAAAACCTTCCCCCTGGCAACCTCTCCACTTGCCCACTGGCACCGCTGCCAAAGCACCTCAGTTGGAAACAAGAGGGGAAATGGCAGGGAAATACATCGAAATAAGGTCAGCCTAACACAAGAGCTCCAGAATGTTTTTCTTTACTGCACCAGCCCATGAAGACACAGATGCTTCAGCCAGAGCACAGTGAGAAAGGAGAATTTGGGGACTCAGTGCTGTGTCACAAGTCATTTCCCCTGAAATGAATAATCATACTTTTGTATGAGAGCAGCCAGGTGCCAGCAAAGAGAAATGTACAGCGACGTTGGAACAATTCCTAAAGCAATAACGCAGAGCCTGCATGACTTGAGACTAAACGATTTCAGCTGGAAATGTTACTGATCGCGCCAGATGCATCTTGCTGCGGTGACTGACGGATTGGTAGCGCAAGCGGGTCAATACAACTCAGCTGGGATCATTGCTAATGCAACCACACTCTTCTCCTTTTCAGTGCAGTGCTGCGGAGCTCCACTGCTGAAAAGCCTCTTGCAGTGATTATTTATTGAATATTTCTACATCGAGTGCATTAAAAAGTCAATCTATCTCCTCTGATGTTTTAGTTGACAAGTAAATCTCGTGATGTTTATAAATATGTGAAGGGTGGGTGTCAGGAGGATGGAGGCAGGCTCTGCTCAGTGTCTTGTAATGACAGGACAAGGGGCAGTGGGTGTGAGCTGGAACACAGGAGGTTCCACTTCAATATGAGAAGGACCTTCTTTGCAGTGAGGGTGACAGAGCACTGGAAGGGGCTGCCCAGGGGGCTTGTGGAGTCTCCTTCTCTGGAGATGTTTAACACCTGCCTGGATGTGTTTCTGTACAACTTGATCTAGGTTACCCTGTTGTGGTGGGGGATTGGACTGGATGGTCTTTCAAGGTCTTTCCAGTCCCTGATTTGCTGCGATTCTGTGAATAAGAAGTTAACAGCAACAACCATTGTTCTGGAGATGTCTGAACTCCATGGGATTGTCCTGAACATCGGTGAAGAAGGGAGCAGTTTGTTTAAGCACACAGGAATCCTGTCTGGCTGCAAAATGATAAATGGTAGGATGAGAAAGAACTTGATGTGACTTTATAACCGGTTTTTGCTTTCACGCCATAAGAAGCAAATAACAGTACATCATTAGAAAAAAAACACCACCAGATCTTTTTTGCTGTGCAGCAAGGGTTCTGACTGCCAGATCCCTAACCTGCTCACACCCCTCTGAAGTCCCACTTGCCCTCTCTTAAATACGTATTTAGGGGGAGGTCAGTTTCTTCAAAGTTTCAAACAGAATCCCCCATAAATCACTCACCTACAAATGCAATCTGCAGCTCTTTCAGTGTCTACTGTGACTGGAAGGGCTGTTAAAATCAGCACAGAGGCCCAAGTCAGAACAGAAGTCTCACATTGCCTGTGTTACAACCACCAGAGACTACACAAACGATGATGACAGTTTTCTGCTCAAAAAGCACTGCCTCCAGCTAAAAAAAAAAAAATCTCAAGTTTGCATCATCCTGACAGAAGCAGGAATTGACTCCAGAAGTAACAAGAAGTTGCTTGACTACAGGAGTTCACGGCCTCATTATACCCGTCAGGGGCAGAAGCAAGGAGTCCACGCCAACAACATGTCTTTGGTGTTTTCCATGATTAATTTCAAGAAAAATGGAGCAAAAACACCCATAAGCTGGCTCTTCTGTGAAAAATAATTTTTGTTTAAAAAAAAATCAAATAAAATTGTTTTTTACAATTGTTTACTGCGATTTGGAGCATCACCTCTCATAGGGAGGTGACCGTCCCTCTGTACTCTCGGCACTGGTGAGGCCCCACCCTGAGTACTGGGTCCAGTTCTTCAGTCTGCAACATCAGAAGGACACAGACCTCCTGGAGGGTGTCCAGAGGAGAGCAATTCAAATGATGAGAGGGCTGGAGCACCTCCCCTGTGAGGACAGGCTGAGTGAGTTGGGGTTGCTTAGCCTAGAGAAGAGGAGGCTCTTTTGATGTCGCTGCCTCTTTTGACGCAGTCCAGGACACAGTTGGCTTTCTGGGCTGCAGGTGCACACTGATGGCTCCTGTTCAACTTCTGGCTCGTTTAATTCATAGTTTTTTGCCTCAGGAAATTCAGACAACTCTCAATTAACACATCGGCAAGAACTGGTGTAGGAAATGTCTGGACTGCTGATGTGGGTTTTGAATGGGAGCAGAGGCTCGCTCACAACACTTCACAGGAATTCCCAGGGGACCAGGCTAAGAACATAATCTTTTGCCAAGGCTTAGAAAAGTGTAAAAAGGCCAATACCTGAAGCAATTACAAACTTAGTCATCCTGCATTGATCCCGAGGAAAAGAACAGAATAGCTGAAAGGGGACAGTTAAAAGGCAGCAGTATAACACAGTACTAACCTAAATGCTCTTATAAAAGAGATCTTAACCTAATGGAATACTTTATGAGATTACGGTTTTGATTGATAAAGGTTAATAGCGGTCCACAATACACTTGGTTCTCTGTGAGGCACAACTAACTGCACAATATCACGATTAATCAACTAGAACACAAAGTCAGCACCACGTACATTAAATGGATTAAACAGCCAAGGGTAGTCTTGTTGAAATCACCGCGTTGTGGCCGTGCTTCTAAGGGCAATGCCACAGAACAGAGTTGCTGGTCCCCAGGTGCTTAATATCTTTTATAAACTGATTGAGAGGAAGGAATCAAACTGAGCCAAAGATTAAGGGAGTGGTAAATACAAAGGATAACAAGTCATTGAGACAGAACACCTTGTGCCCTTGTTGGGGAAGCTGGTCTGGGGAAGAAGGGAGGGACTGGGAGAAGATGTATTTAAGGCCCTGTTATAGTTATCATTGTCCTACTCTGATTCAATTGGTACATTTCTCATACTTTGGTTGTTTAAATTAAACAGATTATTTTCCACAGTTGACTCCGTGTTTTACTTATGATCATAACTGGTCCCTGAAACCTTCCTGTCCTTTGTCTCCAGACTCAAACCTTTTCCTGCATTGTCTCCTCCTGCCCAGGGTGGTAGAAGCGTGTGAGGGGCTGCACAGTGCCAAGTTTAAACTACGATGCGGTGCCAGGCAGAAAGAAACCTTGCAGCCCATCTGCCAAGAGGCGAGGATGCTGGCCCCCTGCCCAAGCCTGCTGATGTTCTTCACATCACAAAGACCTTTCCGTTCAAAGCCTGAATGCCCTTTCGCAAGCAGCAAAGCATCAAGTGCAATTACACACTCTTTTTTTTTTCCCACAGGGTCGCACTGTGGTAACATAAAGGGAGACAAATGAGGCCTGAACCCAAGAGAGATTCCACTGTCCCTGTGACATCAGAGTGGTACTTGCTTAAAATCCCAGAGCAAGGTTCCGCTGTCCTAAGGCACAGCCATGATGCAGCATCTTTGAAATTCACCAGCTAGACACAAGCACCAGTGAATTATGAAGTCTTCAGCAAGACAAATACCCTACCATGGCCCTGTGTCTTTGCGGTCCTGAGGCCACAACGTATTAATGTACACAAATTGTCAACAGTAGCTCAGGGAAAGCTGGAGCACACGCAGCCCAAGATAAAGGAACAAATTGCAGTGCTCAGCTTAATAACCACAGTGGGTGGCAGTCCGCCAGCGGAGTCCACACGAAATCTTCAGAATAAGGTCTGTCAGACTGTAATTAGTATTAGCTCCAGCCCAGGTGCAGGGTAATACAAAAGCTCTCTCCCCGCAGTGGTATCACTCCATCAGCACTTCTTTCAAGGTTATCAGTACTGCACAAGCAGACCATCAGAGTTAACCTTTTACGATGAGGCTGACCCCAAAACAACAAGCTGCCTTTAATAACTTGCTTCTCCTGTTTTCTTATTCCCCTGTCTTGGACTGTGATACTGCAAGATTTCGCAATCTAAGTGAGGTCATCTTGGGTCACTGGTTAGATGTGAGATCTGAGTCACTACACTCAGGACTCTTCTCTGGACTTGCGATTTTAAGGTGGGCCTGCAACAAAATCGTTCAGCTGGGGTCTGAACTTCCAACAGCTTGGGAGCTGTGATTGAGGGCTTTCCTGTGGACTTATTACAGATCAGAGCAGAACTGTAATTAGGAGATGAGGTTAAGGACTTCGTGATGCCGAAAGGCCCTGGCTACCGTGATTCATTGAAATTCTCGTGACACTGCTAGAAGGTCACCTGATCATATGCAATGCTATGGAATTCAACAAAGTGCTCTAATTACTTCCCAAAAGTGAGTGAGGAATGTTATAACCCTGCGTTCTCATTTAGCTATATTTATTACCTTAAAAGTTCCCTCCAGATCAATCTGGGCGTTTCAAGACAAGTATAAAATACTGTTGTTTTTAAAAAGTCCACATTTCCTAGTGGCCCTCACCAAAAAGTTATGTGCTGTTCAAAAACACCGTTAAAAATGATATTTAAATCTTAAGGTGACCCTGCTGGCTTTACACAGAATCACAGAACACCAGGGATTGGAAGAAACCTTGAAAGATCATCTAGTCCAATCCCTCCACCACAGTAGGATCCCCTAGATCATCCCCTAGATCAAGTCGCACAGGAACATATCCAGGCAGGTTTTAAATGTCTCCAGAAAAGGAGATTATTGTACTCAAAATAAAAATGCAATGAGGTATAGAACTGATAGATGGGCAGCTCAAGGGCTTGAATAAAAGAACTACTGAGATTGATCACAGCTTATTTGATAGCATCAGAAGTTTCGTTTCCATTTCATGTGAAGTAGAAATATTTATATCCTGTATTAAAAATAAAGCAAGCCTGCAAGTACAAAGAGAATGTCTACTAATTATGTCTACTAAAGAGAATTATGCCTACAAGAGAATGCCTACTGAAATGGCTAATTATTAGGAGCATGGATGAAGAGTCTAACCAATATAATTAGAACTTTATTTAAAAGTCTATAATTGGAAGTAATTTACTTTTTTGAGACTTCTTCTTGTATTTATGTGGAACTTCCTGTGCTCTAGCTTACACCCATTGCCCCTTGTCCCACTGATCTTGTTTTAGCAGTGTCAATTCACTGACTTTGAACCAAAATTTGCAAGGTAACAGCAAGGTAGGTGGAAGGGAATAAGCGAGCGGACGGTTAAACGACAGAGGACTATCCAAGGAGCAAAGAAATATGCTGAGTTTATCTCTCCTCTTAGCACAGGGGCAAAGACAGCTGGGCTGCGTAGTGAGTAGCAGAAAATAGGAAGGACTTTAAACTCAAGGGCCCCAACACCAGCAGAGCAGCAAGCACAGCACTTGACCTCACCACACACTCGGAAGATGGTACTCATTTGTTTATGAGTCATGTCCTGCTGCAATTCAGGCACAAAACAGGAGCAATCAAGCAAGCAGTGAAATGAGGCTCACTAGCACGGCAAAAAGAACAAAGCACTAAGGAGCTGGAAGAATGCAGGGCATCCTCTCTGCTCCACTCTTCACACATCCACCACCTGCCTTTTCCTTGTGCTGTGGGGCTGCTGCAGCCAACACCTTCTGTGTGAAAGTTTGCAAAGCAGCACCTTAAAAATTCAGAACAATCAATGAAAAGAATTGGATCCTTTCTTCCAGTCTTTCTTTTTAGCCATGCCTGTGCCCTTCACACCCAAGCACTGTGTGAGTAGCAGCAGCTGATGTGACACCCTAAACGTCAGGTTGCTGTCTGTCTGACACCTGGCAGGATTGTTCATTACCTTGGC
The DNA here is from genome assembly GCA_013400115.1 of Rhinopomastus cyanomelas. Lineage (NCBI taxonomy): Eukaryota > Metazoa > Chordata > Aves > Bucerotiformes > Rhinopomastidae > Rhinopomastus > Rhinopomastus cyanomelas. The sequence goes on along the minus strand of VXBP01002707.1, from coordinate 1,083,629 downwards.
AACAGGAAAAGACAAAAATCTTTGAATAATGCATTGAAGGGTTTGACCAACTGACCAGTGCCCCTGCTCTCTCTTGTCCCCTGCCTGCAGCTGATTAAGGAGAGCCTTCTGTGTGATTTCTTCTCACACCCTGCCTGCAGCAAGCCCCACCTGAAAGCTGAATTAACTCTAGTAATACAGTTCTGCTGAGACAAGAATGGTATTTAGCATAACAGCACTGTTAAAAATGTTATAGTCTTCATAAAAACATTCACATCAGCTATAAAACAGTAGGCAATGATGACTGCTGCACCATTCTCATCACAACATAGCTCGACTTGTCTGGATGGAGGAAGAAATTACAGGCAATTCCACTTCCTTTCCGGCATTACTGTGCAAAGTGGAACAACGTCCCCGTTCCCTGCGAGACTTCTGTTGCTATAAATATAGAGTAATGATTTTTAAAAGATAGAAGATGAGATTCGGGCTTGAAATCTGTCTACATAGTGCTACAAGCTCTGTTAAAAAGCAGAACGAAGTGACATCCAGCAAATCGTTAAGGTTCATGAGAACTAGCAGTGGCACTCTGCATCTCCGCTATAAGCAGGGAATGGATCAAGCAGCTCCACTGAAGGCAGAACATCAGCACTTCTTGTCTGGGTAAGACTCCCTCTGTAAAATCACGGTGAGTTCAAGATCAGGTTCCAAATAGAAGTTGTCTAAAAGGCTTATGGTGATATATAAACATTGTTTTAGTTCTCTCTCATGCCATTCACTGCATGAGGCAAACACAGTAGAACCATAGAATGGACTGGGTTGGAAGGCAGGTTTTAAACATCTCCGGAGAAGGCGACTCCACAACCTCCCTGGGCAGCCCCTTCTCCTACACTGCTCTCCAACAGGTCAGTCGCCAGCTGTAGCATCTACCTCTAATGGTGCACAGGACAATAAATCTCAGACCTGTTGCTGATCCAGAAGCAAGTCGTTTCAGTTCTAGTCCTTTGAGACAGACTGCCCAACAGCAGTTGCAGATGCTGAGGCATCACTGTGAATTATGCTATGGAAGAAACCACAGCTGAAATTCTACACTTGGACAAGCATGAGAAACACGTTTTTGTGGTGTGGTGTTTGAAACCACGACTTATTGCAGTGACACCTGTTTGAGAGAGCTGCATCCCTGATGGAGATGCATTAGTGAAGAGGTTTCTAAGCTTAGCTGGACAGCACCGGTATCAAAACAACACGTGTGACTGGCTCTTACGCCACACACTCTTCCAACAGCAATTTTTGAAAAGCACAGTGTCTTTGTGCTGAGAAACATTACAATCTACAGTACTTTGTAAAGAAGCCACGAGAGTTCAGGAGAAGGGCTCAGCACTGTTTATGATTCAGCACTGTAGCACAGCCCTACAGTTTACAACCTTTGAGGCTGGTGTAAAACCTTACAATGTGATTTGAAACGTTATCCCGCTTGCAAAATTACAGTGGCAGAGCCCTCTCCGGAGGAGATGCTTTAACATGATTTGCTCTATTTTTTTATAGGAGGAGTCATTTGTAACAGTGATTTCACAGTTTGCTGCCCCTGCATTGATCCTCCCTAAACTCACACTGATTGTCTGAATGTGCTGTTCTGCTGCATCGAGCCTCAGCCCTTGTGTTGGTGGCACACAACGCACAGATGGGTTTTGCAAAGGACACAATAGGGCAGAGCAAGCTGGGAGGTGGTAGGGGAGTGGATTGAAGCAATTAAAAGTGTCCACAGCTACAAGATTTGCTCTTTGCAAACTCGGCACAGCGCAGACCTCTGGAGCACCGACTATTACTACATGAGTGTAAAGCACAGAAACAAAAGTAGTGAAAAAGCACAACTTCCCTTTGAACGTGCCCTTACCACAAAGACAGCGAATAGCATCCTGGGCTGGATAAGGCAAAGCAACGCCAGCAGGCCAAGGGCAGAGATACTTCACAGAATCACTAAACGTTAGGGGCTGCAAGGGACCTCAGAAGGTCATCCAGTCCAATCCCCCCACCACAGCAGGATCCTCTAGATCCAGTCGCACAGGAACATGGCCAGGCAGGTTGTAAATGTCTCCAGAGAAGGAGACTCCACAACTGCCCCGGGCAGCCCCTTCCCAGGGCTCTGTCTTTTCCAACCTAAATGATTCCATGATTCATTCATGTGAGGTAAGTGCCACATACAAATAGTCCTTTCACAGTGAAATTCATTTGACCTTATTTTAAAAACCCAAACACAAATCTTTCATTATTGAAGAAGCCAAGGATTGGGTGCTGTCCTACCCATGCATCTTGACCACTACCCCACAAAACAGTGTGACACAGGCATCCTCACCCCTCTGCTGTGAATGAGCTCCAGCTGGGTCTGGAAATGGGTTGGATACAAGTGTCCCTGGCACCGCTGGGGCTCACTCAAAAACTGCAGAGAAGGACTTAAAGCCAGGTTACAGATCTCCCACTTTCTGCTGCTATAAAGGCAGACAACTAAAGTCTCTGGAGTTAGCAAAGTCAGCACTGTGCCACTCCTTCTCCCCTTTTTCCCCCATCTGCATGTTTACTGCTGATTTTCCTTCCAGCTGAGAACAGTAACTGGCACATCATCACCCACAGAGTCTCTCTAATGATCCAGGGGAAATCTAATCACACTGTACCTCACATAAATCACAGCAGTTGGTCTCTGATTTACTCAACTCTGGTGAGGGCCAGATCCTGAGCTCCCAAATCAGCCTTTTCTCTTTTTTTCCCATTTTTGGCAATAGGACTACTTTTATTCTTCCATTTCACCTATGGAGTCAGTCTGAGGCATCATAATGGCCCGTAAAACTACCATAAAATCTCAGACTTCTGCACAGGGACAAGGTTTCTGCTGCCTTTTCTAATTTCACCTGCACTGACATGTTCTGTTTGGCCCAGGGCATTTCAGAGGGAGAGTGCATACAGAGAGATGCTACTCTACCACAGCAGCGCAGCACCTTGGAGGGTTAAGGCCTTTCCTTTTTTTTCCCATGGAATCCTAGATGATGTCTAAGGTCCCTTCCAACCCTAGCCATTCCATGATCCTATGATTCCCTGCCAATATTGCAAATGAATGTAACTTAATTTCTTTACAGGGATAATTCCTATCCAATGCAGACATGCAATGCACAGACAAAACTCACACCAACAGTGTACAGCATCGGCTAAGTAGGAGGACTCTCTTCCCTTTTCCAAGAGCTTCTGTTGACAGCAAGAACAACAACAGCACCAAAAAGCCTACAGATACTGCACCTCAAAAGCACCCATCTTTCTGAGCACCACAAATGTCCTTAACTATTCTGAGAAGCGAGGATTCAGTCACAATATGGGAGCAACCACATTAAATCATCATAAAGAAATGACACAGCATGGAAGGGCAAAAAAGAAAAGCTCTCCCCCATAAACCTTTCTGTGGCCTCGGGTACTATGTGAGGCTCATGGTATTTACCCGACAATAAAACAGAACCAGCTTCACATAGTTTGCTGCAGCTCAACTCCCCCCTTTCCTCCTCCTAATTATTGGCCAAATGTTTGAAAACCTTAGGAGACAAATTCAGCCAAATCTGAGTGACTGTCTCTAGTTACCCCATCTGAACACTACAATCCTTCCTAGAAGAGGTTATCACTTACGTAATAAATATTTAAGTACTCCTAAACATTTTTGATTACTAAAACATCACAAACATTAGCTCAATAACCATGATAAAATATTTAAAAATATATTAAAATAAAATAGTTGACTAATTTAAGCCCCTGAGTGGAGAATACAGTAAACAGTCTGTCAGCCTGAGCGAGTGAGGTTATAACATGGGCTTCTTCAAGAACAGCATCTGTCAGATTCCAACAGATTTTAAGTCTGATTTTTGCTCATATGGATGGTTCAGTTATAAGGGGTCGTTCAGAGGAAGTTATGTTTTATTTTCAGGTAAAATAAAGTCCCAGTACCACTGCCTACTAGAACAGCCACCGAGGGAAAGAAATCATATAGAAAGTAAGGTTTTGCACTGAATACACTCATTGAGGCATCATTTGGTTCTGCTTGTGATCTCAATTTATTAGAGAGCTTTCTTGGCTGGATGGTTCAGGTTCAAGACAGAAAAGTGGTATCTCGAGCTCACCACGTAGAATCTGAAAATATCTGTCTTTCCTCAGCTCCAGCATGGCCTGTATCACAGAATCACAGAGGGACTGGAAGGGACCTCAAAAGATCATCCAGTCCAATCCCTCTGCCATGGCAGGATCACCTGGACCAAGCCACACAGAAACATATCCAGGTGGGTTTTAAATGTCTCCAGAGAGGGAGACTCCACAACCCCACTGGGCAGCCCATTCCAGTGCTCTTGCACCCTCGCCGTGAAGAAGTTCCTTCTCATGTTTCTGTGGAACCTCCAGTAACACAGTAATACAAAAGGTTTTATATTAAGACTGTTAAACGAGTTGCCACTTAGCAACTATAATATCTATTTACATACATCTGCCTCACTTTCATTTTCTCTTTTAAAAAAGAAAGAAGAGACTCCGTGTGTCTGCTCCCAATTAGCCACTGGTTTGGGTCTGCTGAGGTAACCCCTTACAAAACCTGGCAAAAAGTAAAAGCATCTTTCTGGTGCTTGACGGAGGAGAGGCCATTTGTCCTTGCGCAGGTAAGGCAGCTGGTGTTGTCAAAACACACTCCACAGGAGGGATGATCTGTGCAGACTCGCTGCTTTCAGGGAGTAGAGCAGCCCAGGTTTCCAGCTCCCACAGGCTTTAAGATGAATCAAAGCTATTATTTCTGTATTTAAATACACATTTTTGAACCTAGGAAGTACAAAGCAATTCTAGCCTAAACTTAACAAATGCCAGCTTGCCACTGAACACCATCCTGGATACCAGAGCTGGGGATTCAACACTCACAGCAGAATGCTCTTTTCGCACTCCTGGATGTGATGCTGGCCTTCAAATGCACTCTGCCTCTGTGAGAGAATAGAGTTATCCCAAGTTTGGGCTGGGGAGACGGGGTTGTGCATTTTGGTTTTGTTCTTCTCACTGCAGCTATAGTCTGGATGAACTAAAACTTACATTAGCTTTGGGCATAAAGGCAGAGACGTTGTCAGTGGTTTCTTCTGGATACAGTGTTTGGGACCAGAGATGATTTCTTATCCCAAATCATCTGTGCTCAGTCAGGGTTGAGAGAGGGAAGTAATCTTACAGCAGCAAGGTTGGAGCTGACGACTATTTCCTCCTCACTGTTATTCAGCCTGCCGGATGCGTTACCCAGCTGTGAACTGGTTCCCTTATACCAGGCTTCTAAAAACTAAACAAGAGGTCTGTAACACAGTGGTAGGGATTGGAAAGGACCTCAAAAGTTCATCCAGTCCAATCCCTCCACCACAGCAAGGTCACCTAGATCCAGTTGGGTTTGAAACACTGCCAGAGAAGGAGACTCCACCAAGGTCTTCTACAATGTCTTGCTATGTTGTGATGCTGCGGACTGCTCATCATTAGAGGTCCTTAAGACCACACAGTTGTCAGGAATGACACGAAGACAGAAAGACTCTGCTTTGCAGAAAGGATTTGGATTAGATTTTGCTGGCCCTGGCCTATGAAGTCAGTGTCGTGCAAACTGTACTTTCTTCTTCAATAGTTATAATAATGAATCGGGACAAACTCTAATTCAGATGGAGCTGAACAGTGGAATCAGCTAATAATGAATGATTAAACAACAGTAACCAAGGTCACTGCTTGACTAAATATTCAGTAATCAGTGATTAGATTTTGCTGGTCGATCTCTTTAAAGGACCTGACTCGAGATGACCTCTTTCTTTTAGATTAAATGTCTGCACAGGCCGAGTTACTATTGATCAAGAAGTTGACCTTACTGCCACCACATTACTAATCTCTCTGCACACCATGTGCACAGAGTGGCTGGAAAACTTTAAAGCAATTTGATCGAGTTGTTGATTGCTTGGTTAATTAACAAGGTGCCATTGTTGGGATTCCAGACTGGTTGCTCTCAGCATTCTTAAAGAAATCACCCTTAGCATTCTATTAAAAAAGCAGACAGAGAAAAAAAGACTCCATAAAGCTACAGGGTACATTTTGCCCTGTGACCCAAGACAGGGGGAACAAAGAGGGGTTTCCCCTTTTGTAAGTGGAGGAAGGGTGTAATCAAAAAGATGGTGCTTTAGTCTTGTTGCATCCCACAAGGTGGGTACAAGACATAGAGAGGGACATGGCACTCTTGTGTTGTGGAAAAACCAGCTGCTCATGGCTTGGACAGGCACAGAGTCCACAGGGTTAAACACTGGCAAGGCCCAGAGTGGTGGTGAATGGAGTTAAATCCAGTCGGTGACTGGTCACAAGTGGTGTTCCCCATAGCTCAATATTGGGGCCATTCCTGTTTAGTATCTTTAGTGATGATTTGGATTTGGAGGGGATTGAGTGCAGATGGCACCAAGTTGGGAGTGTGTGTTGAGCTGCATTTCCCAGAATGTTTGAACCACAGAATCACAGAACACTAGGGAATGGAAAGGACCTCAAAAGATCATCTAGTCCAATCCCTGTGCCACAGCAGGAATTTGAGTGGTGCTATCTGAAGCAATTTTGTGAAGACCCAGCATGGCTGAAATGCCTTATCTTGTCTTTCTAGTCTAGCTGAAAGCATAGAGTGAACACTCCATCACTCAGAAGCAGTCTTTTCTGCTTTCTTTCTCAGAATTATCCTCTTTTTTCCCCATCATTTCTTCAAATCAAGCTCCAAACTTCCTATCTGTGATAACTGTATAACGACATTCAAGGTCAGACCTGCAGAGTGCTAAGGAAGATGCAGAGGTCAGAACTCATAAAAAAAATCAAACAAAAAAGCTGACCAAACAAAACCAACCTCCTCTTATCTAAATGGTGCACACGGTGCTTGGGCATGGTTATTCTTTTAGCTAACCTTAAATAAAAGAAAAAATATCTATTTAGGGAAGTTGCAATCTGGAGAAGCAGAGCACTTCAGCTCACATTCCATTTCATGCTCAGGTTGTTAAGTAGCTGGCTGGCTGCTGTTGGTTTGTGTATTTAAAAAAGAACACAGAGAGGAGCTTACCTGCATAAATGGGCCCCTCAGTACAGGAAAGACATTGAGATGCTGGAACATGTCCAGAGCAGAGCTACCAAGCTCGTGAGGGGTTTAGAGAGCAAGTTGTATGAGGAGAGGCTGAGGGAGCCGGACAGGTTTCGTTTGGAGAAGAGGAGGCTAAGGGGGGACCTCATAGCCTTCTACAACTGCCTGAAAATTGTAGAGAGGTGGGTGTTGGCCTCTTCTCCTTAGTAACTAATGACAATTCCAGGAGACAGGGTCTGAAGTTGAGGAAGGGGAGGTTTGGGTTGGATCTTAGGAAGAAATTCTTTACAGAGAGTGGCTGGGCACTGGAACAGCCTTCCCTGGTTGAGTCACCATCCCTGGAGGTGTTTAAGAAACGCGTAGCCATGGTGCTTCATGCTCTGTGATAGTAGCAGGCATGGAAGGGACTAGTCTGTGTTTATCGATCAATCGGGTATTTAGAGATTCAGGTATTTCGATTTTTTGGTTTTGTGGGTCTGGTTGGACTCTGATCTAGGAGGACCTTCCCAGCCAGGACCATTCTGTGATTCCATGATAAAGGACTCACAAAAAGTGTGCTTTACTTTCATGGGTGATGGCAACACATTTGGAATTCATTCTTCAGAACTGAAATCATTGATAGTCAGGGCATGTATAGGACAACAATCACACAGATATGGCCTTACGTCAGCATGAAACTTTCAGGGTGAGTAACACGGGGATGGGAAGGAATGAAGAAAACACAGATTAGGGTATTTTTTAAAAAATACTATTCATCAGGTTATTGTAGCTACTGGCTGTGTTGACAGTTGTCTAACAGCAGCATTTAGGGTGAGTGGCATGGCTCAGCAGGTCATGGCAACCTCTGCCTCAGCATTTCACCTCATTTCACCTGACTGAAGTTAGTCTTTAATAGGGCAAATTTAAGATTAGCATCTCAACACAAAGACACCCTCTAATTTCTCCCTTTTAGGCACAGAATTAAGAGATCAGCAGGGAGGGGGCCCACACATAAGCTGTGCCTACTGCAGCACACACTCCCACTGGAAATGTGTGAAGACTTCCATTGTGCTGCTTCTGTGCAGAGGTTTCATCTACACCCAACTCACCTCTCCCCAAGAGCCATCACTGCTTCCCTAGGGATGATCTTCCGAGGTCCCCCCTAACATCCTGTGACTGTCCTGGCCAAGGCAGCGCCACATGCAAGTGCATTCATTACATGCTGTGCTGTCTTTGGGAGGAAATGAACGTCAACAACAATACAGCTATTTTCATACAGTCCAGGGAAGGTGTTCATCTGAATTCTACCTCCACACAACTGGAAGTGTGTTTACATCTGTAGAAATATTTACCCTTGTTAAACAAAGAAAGGCAGAGTTTGCAAGCACAATAAACAAAGCTGCTAATTCAATAGACTGCCTGAAAAATCAAGACCCTAATTCTTTAGTGCTCTTTATCTAGCACTCATCTAATTACCTAGAAGAAACAATATATTAACTCTGATTCCAAATGACAGTACCAATAAATATTGTTCAGCACTAAACTCTTCCCATTCTTTACACAAACATTTTCTTTACCCAAAATTTAAGATCCTTCTGCATCTTGCTGTTGCACTTGCTCTCATAAAATAAGGAAAGTTTACATTAATTTTGTTTTTAAATGGAAATTTTAAATTTTGCAATATTTCCATATTGGTAAATATGGAAATTTCTCAATAATTATCAATTTCTGAGCAGATTTTCAAAGTCATAGTTGTTTAAATATGTTAAATTTGTTGTCATGGCAAACGTTCTCAGATGCCTAAAAAGGACTTCAATGTGCATTTTGGACAACCACAGAAGCTCTAACACTGGTTCTACTTAATTTACAAGTTTGCTCTGTATTAAAAGATCCCAAAGACCCTATTTTCTGTAAAGGGAAAGAAGTCACAGACAATTCCCACAGCAGGGATTCTTCCAGCACATTATCTGCACAAAGAACTGGCTGTGGCTTTCTGCTGACTTCCTGCTTAGGGAGAATCGGCAAAGAAAACAACAGGAAGAAATCCAAACAAAATTAACTCCTCTAAGAGAGTAAAATTATTCAGAAGGTGTGGAAGAATGCTAATGCTTTCCAATGCATCTACCTTTCACTTTACCCTTGAGCAACTAAGGGAAGGTCAGGCACCATATAGGCAAGCATCTGGAGCCTGCCTCTCTGAACAGCCCCTGTCTACTTGTCCCATACTCACTGGAATCAGTTTTCATGATTGTCTTCTTTGGAATAAAGAGCTAATCCCAAAAGCACCAAATGACCTAAGAGTCATGGCAATCCCATCACAGAATCACAGAGTGTTAGGGATGGGAAGGGACCTCAAAAGATGATCTAGTCCAATCCCCCCACCACAGCAGTATCACCTAGATCAAGTGACACAAGAACATGTCCAGGCGGGTTTTAAACACCTCCAGAGAAGGAGACTCCACAGCTTCTCTGGACAGCCCCTTCCAGTGCTCTGTCACTCATCAGGAAGAAGTTCCTCCTAATATTCATGTAAAACCTCCTCCATTCCAGCTTACAATCATTGCCCCTTTTCCTATCACTGGACACCACTGAGCAGAGCCTGGCTCCATCCTCCTGACACCCACCCTTCACATATTTATAAACATGAATGAGGTCTTCCCTCAGTCTCCGTTTCTCCAAGCTCAAGAGCCCCAGCTTCCTCAGCCCTTCCTCATCAGGGAGATGCTCCACTCCATCATCTCTGTGGCTCTGTGCTGGACTCTCTCCAGCAGCTCCGTGTCCTTCTGGAACTGAGGGGCCCCAAACTGGACACAATATTCCTAGCATGCTCCTGGGAATGAGACAGTCATGGAAAGACCCTCCAAAGCTCCTGGCAACCACAGAGCAAAAAAAGAGGAAAGACAACAAACGCATTAAATTAGAAAAGCTCTGTAGTTCTGAACACTGAGAAGCTTCTCTGCCCTTGCGTGCTAACCAAGCTGAAAATTTCCACAGAAGCTCAGCCCTCCTGAGCTCTGGAGATTTGGCCCAATTTCAGTGAGTCATTCTAATTCCAGCTTTGGAATGGAGAGTCACCCGTTGTCGCTCACATTTCTAAGCCAGGCCACCTTCAGGCGCTATGTAAAGGATATTTTTCAGTCCAACTGGGATTGAATGGCAGCGCAGGGCAGCGAGTACTCTACAAGGCAGGATCAAGGGAAGGTATTAGCCCACTGAGCAACTCTACAATACTTTAACAGCCTTTTTGAGGCAAAGGCAGTTGGTTGGGCAAAAGGAACCCACAGGCCAGATCCGAATCACCCGGCCAGCAAAAGCACACTGTGTGGTCGGGCATACACACGTCTATAGGAACTGACAGTATGACAGGGTATGGGAAGCAGAGCTGATTCACAGCCACCCTCTCTGAACGTTGTACAAAGAGCTCCACAACGTCATCGCATGAATGGGTGGGTAAAGAAATGTCTTCTGGGAGGCAGCTCAAGAGTTTCGCTGAGATGTCTATAAGATGTTTGTCACTCCTGCAGTTACAGTGTTAATTCCACACGTAGGATGAAGACGACTATGGATACCTTCACCTTCTCTTTTAAGTTCCTGATGTTTAAAATAGGTGTTTACTGAAACTTGTGTTTACTATGGGAAGAGAAGCAGGGAAGCCACAGCTGAATGGCAGATTGGTTTATACTCTTTGAGGTTAGAAATTCATCGGGGACCATCATTAAATATGTTTTCCAGTCGTCTAACCTTTGGCTTCTGTATTTTAGGGTCAAGGATGCTGTGCGGGACAGTGTCAGATGCCCGGCACAAGTCCAGGCAGCCGACATCAGTTGCTCACCCCTTGTCCACCAGCGCTGTCACCCTGTCACAGAAGGCCACCAGGTTTGTCAGGCACGATCTGCGTTTAGTGAGGCCGTGTTGGCCTCACTGGGGCACAGCCTACGGCACGGCCAAGGCCAGTGTGAGAACACACAGGGACTGAAAAGCACAGGGCTCCTCAGGGTACGGCCGCGGCGGGCTGGGGCCGCGAACTAGCTCCATCACGGCCCCGCAGCCCGGGGAGCCGCAGCCCGGGGAGCCGCAGCTCCGCCCCCGCCTGCCCGCCGCCGTGGCCGTACCGCCCCCTGCTGGCCGCACGGCCGCACTGCGCCCCGGTACCCGGCCACACAGCGATCAAATCACGTCGTCACAGACAGGCTGGAGAAGACCTGTGAGGTCGCCGAGTGCAACCATTAAGTCGACACTGACAAGTCCTCGACTAAACCATATCCCCAAGCACCATGTCTGCACAGCTCCTAAATACCTCCAGGGACGGTGACTCCAAAACAACAAAATAATCCTCATGACCTTGAATATTTTTCAGTGATGTCAGAAACTAGAAAGTTTGTGGCTTTAAATCTTAATTTTGACTGCCTTTGGCTCTGGTTGGGCTGGTCAGAGCAGTCTCTGTCTGAAGACCCTGCCGCTCCATGCAGCCCAGCTGCCTGCTGTGTGTGTGTATGTATGTATTTAAGTCCTTGACAAATTTGGACTCCACTGGAGCGGTAAGAAGGCTAAAGTCAAATTAATCAGGATAGATTCCCTAGATGAGACAGTCATTGCTGCTGAGCAAACCTTTAGGGAGAAATGATGTCCTTGAAAAATATTTGATGAAGTTGCTGCACTCAGAAAGGGGCTAAATCTATGAATAAAACAGCCACAGAGAGCTCCAGGGGCACCACAGGCTGTTTGTTAGGCAGAGAGAGTTAAGAGAAAAGAAAGCAAAGAAAGTAAGATATGGGGAATATGACTGTACACAGGAACACAAGTCTGTCCCCCTGAGTCCAAGACTCAGAAACGATGCTTTGCCCCAAGGTATCCCTTGAGCTAGTCAAAGCATTTACATTCCCTGGGTAGGTGGCAAGAGAGAAGAAGGGAAGGTTCTTTCTGAACATATTTGGAAACACTGGCCTATCCAGGGACTCTGCCTCTATTCCACAGCCAGAAATAGCAGCAGAGGTGCTTTCCAGGTCAGTATCCAGCCTGGGCACACCCACTCCTCCGACTCTGACCACGACTTTTGCTCAGAGGCAGCTCAGCGCTGCAGAACCCTTGTGCCATTCATAATTCGCAAGCGATCCAGCTCACCTGCACTGAAGGCAGCACAAGAGGCCATGATGCAGCTTATCAAAAATCCCCATCTCTTTACTTCAATCTGGGAAGTTATTTTTTCCTCCTTTTGCTTGTAACACTTCTGGGAACCTGAGGTCACACCACGTGTGAACGTGACAGGCTGGAACAACTTGTCTGAGCAACCTGAAATCCAGTAGGTGAAGAACAATGCGCTCGGCCGCACCACAGCTCCAGCTGGCACAGTAACCTGTCTCCATCTGACCAGCTGCAAAGTCAAGGGAAGAGGACAAGAACAGCGCACGCTGTAGTGACAGCCCTTCAAACCGCTCGCTCACACCCAGTGATCTGTAGCTGGGCAACTGCACGAGGCAAAGGTAGCCTGCCTGTATGGAGACCAGCTGCTTCTTGTTATTCCCACGAGCTTGCCCAAGTACTTCAAGGACTCGAATGAATTTTCAGTTTATGCAACACCCTATGGAAAGAAGTTGCACCATTTTTTGTTTTCCTCTGTGCCACTTACAATTGTATGGATGTGTATCTTCTGTCTCATCAGTCATCACTTTTCCAGACTCTTATTTCCCTTTTTCTCACACATTCTGTATCTTTTTGGGCAACACAGTTAAGAAGGACATTGAGGGGCTGGAGTGGATCCAGAGAAGGACAGCGAGGCTGGGGAGAGGGCTGGAAAACAGGCCCTGTGCAGAGTGGCTGAGAGAACTGGGGTGATTTGATCTACAGAAGAGGAGGTCGAGAGGAGACCTTATTCCTCTCTATTAGCTACCTCAAAGGAGGTTGTACCAAGGCTGCTGCTGGTCTCTTCTCCCAAATTACTAATGATGGATGAGAGGAGATGGCCTTAAGTTGCATCAGAGGAGGTTTAGAATGGATCTTAGGAAGAAATTCCTTACTGAGAGAGGGGTTGGGTACCAGAACAGTGTGCCCAGGGAGGTGGTGGAGTCCCCATCCCATTGAAAACCAAGTAGCTAGAGCACTTGAGGCCATGGTCTACAGGTTAGGGAGCTGTTGGGATAAGGGCTGGACTTGGTGAGCTTGGAGGTCCTTTCCAGCCATGATGATTCTATAATTCACTCATCTAGCCAAAGAAGTGAAACAATCCTACACAATTAACAGAGTTACACTCCTCTGCCAAGAAATATTTAATTGAAGGCATGGCTGTGGGAGGAAAAGAAAGTTTTCCAAGTGTTTCTGAAGAGAAATGTGGTTTAAGTAGACCAGTGCTGAATAGCTAACGATTATAGGCATTTGTGATTAATTCACTGAAAGAAGCAGCAAGAACTAGACACCTCATTACAGAGAGTTCCCCTGTTTCTAGAAGCAAAATATAAAATCCTAGAGGAAAAAAAATACTTAATGACTGGGGGAAGGTTCGAGGTGACCTGTCATTTAAGCAGTCAGTTTGTTCTCAGCCTGTTACTACAACATTTTGTGCTTTAACAGTAACAGTAATGGGCTTATCAGGGGCACTTGTCAACAACTCCTCCCACAGAAGACAAATCCTCAGGGGAATACAATTTTATATCATCACTATGAGTATTAATAATTCCATTTCCTTCAGGATCAGCCCTTAAAGCTGGATCTAGAGCTCACACAGTCCTTCAGCATGTAGTTCCCCACAGAAATGTTGGTCCTCACCCTTTTGACAAAGAAGGCAGTGATGTATAACCTGCTCTGCACAGCACTAAGCAGCAGCGAGGGTGAGAAGCACCAACTCCGGCTGAAGCCAGCCAGACACTGTCACAGATGTCCTTGAGGACAGTGGCAAAAGCACCCTTCAGAGATGATTAGGATGTTTAAAAAGAGCTCTACTACTGCTAGTTTCTCTGGGTGCTATAGGGTGCAGGCCTTTTTCTGATTCATGCCATAAACATTAACACCCTGCCTGCTCCCTAATAAAGAATTATGTGTCCAGCGCCTAGGAAAAGCAAACCTAATGGCATGTTTGGTCAGCTACATTCATCTCTAAATTGAGTTTTTCCTCTGACTCAGTGGGGAAAAAAAAGGTAGTGTAACCTCATGTTCACCTTGGAAAGCACTGAGACAAGTTGAGATTGCAGAAAGCCTGCCTGTCACCACGTCCTTTGCTCTCTCATGGCTAGGCACTTCCAAGAGACAGTCTGGGGATGTACAGAATTTACTTGTTGGTAAATTAGGTGATTTATTTAGTCATGAGAAAGACACATATCTTTATCTGATCTGGGAGTGTTAATAGAGGGCTGTCTGGACAGGAACCAGTAGTGTGTCCAGGTGGCCAAGAAGGTCAATGGGATCCTGGCCTGCCAGCAGAAACAGGGAGGTGATCATTCTTTTCTACTCAGTATCTCAACTATGTGCCCAGTTTGGGGCCCCTCACTACAAGAGGGGCATTGAAGGGCTGGAGAGGGAACAGAGGCAGCTACTAAGCCAGTAAAGGATTTGGAACAGGTGTTGTGTGAGGAAGAGCTGAGGGATCTGGGGCTGTTTAGCCTGGGTAAGAGATTGAGGGGAGACCTTATTGCTCTCTACAACTTGAGGGGGAGGTTGTAGAGAGGCAGGGGATGGTCTGTTCTCCCTAGTGGCCAGTAATCCCACTGAAGGGCTTCAAGGGGGAATTTTAACTGTTATCTCAGTGAAGTTATTACCACATATGTTTATAAGCACTGTGAGACCCTAAGGGATGAAAGGTGCTTTATAAATGCAAATTGTTGCTGTTGTTATGCATGAACCATAGCCAAGTCTTCAACTAGAGTGACTATGAAAATTGTCATTCCTCCCGACCTTTCCTGATGAGAGCCATTGAAATGAGGAAATCTCTAAACTGTCCAGGCAGAGGCAGAAAGACAAACTCCAGCTGAGATTCTCCAGAACGTAATAGTTGTACTCCAAGTGAGCAGATGAGTTCAGTTGAAACACAAAGACACCTCCCTGACTTAAGCAACACCAATAAGAGAACAGCGTCCAGGCCAAGGATTCAAGATCTTGCTGAAATCTCTGCTAGATGCTAGGCCGACTGGAGGGAAATCTGTTCACTATTCTGAGCTTCTGTCCCTAAATCTCCTCCTCCCTCAGCCACCATCTGTTTTGTCTATCCATATGGTATGTGTCTATCTACGTTACAAATTGTCTACAGCTACTGTTTATATGGTGCTTACTCAAACTTCTTCCTTGCAGTTTCCAAGCGAGCAAAAACCGCAAAGTAGCTGCAACCCTGTTGGGTACCTAGGCAAACGTACGTAAATTGGATAGGACGAATAGGTGAAGAACAGCGGAGAGTGGGGTCATCGCCCTTCAGTCTAACAGCTCCTTCCTCCCCAGTAAATATTCAGATGATCTCCGGTGCTAGTTTGAGAAGTGTGAGCTAGCTCAGAGTTAATTAGCTGGGGCAGACCATGGCACTAATATAGCTGTATTGCCTCAGGTGTACGGTAGATTGTGCAGGACCAGCTTGGGAATCACAGCTCGACTGCACTAGGCTTTGAAAAATTTTCCTCAGTACTCGCAAAAAAAGGTAAAAATCACAGAATCATAGCGGCTGCAAAGGACCTCCAGGATCATCACGTCCAGCCCTCATCACAACATCTTCCTAACCCCTAGGCCATGGCCTCAAGTGCTCTAGCTACTCATTTCTGAAATGCCTCCAGGGATGGCTACTCCACCACTTCCCTGGGCAGCCTGTTCCAGTGCCTGACCATTCTCTTCTTCCTCATATCCAATCTAAAACTGCCCTGAAGCAACTTGATTCCATTTCCTCTCATCATTAGTAATTTGGGAGAAGAGACCACCTGCAGCCTTGCTACAACCTCCTTTTAGGTAGTTGTAGAGAGCAATTAAGACACAGAACAAGAAACTGAGGAAGAGGCTCAAGATCTGTCTTCACTTAGGATCTTGGAAGGGTCTTCCCTTCAGTCAGCCTGAAAGTTTAGAGCCTTTCCTGAAGTCGTCTCCACTGGATGTTTATTGCTTCCTACTCTATTACCCAGGCAATTTCGGAGTAGCCTGCGGATCTGACTGCCACTGGAGGAAGCTGAATGTGATCATCAAGAGACACCAGAGTAATGGTGTCACACCTGTTCGCCAGCTATTGCCTGGTGTCTGACTGGGATCAATCTAACAGAAATCACAGCTTCAGTTAGGTGCCATAGTCATAAAAGCCAGGGAAAACAACAGCAGCCACAGCCAGTAACAAAAGGAACGCACATGTCTTTTAGGCAGTTTTACTACTGAAGGTATTTTCCCTGCACTAGTGCACAAGGTACTATTAGAGGATTTTAGCATACTTTTAAAAAGAAAACCAAGATCAGTTAACATCAGGAATTACGAAGCTAGATTTCAGTACATGTTTTTAGGAAGGTACAAACCTTCTACACAGACACCCCATAAGGGTCAGCTTCAGCTCAATCTAATTTCATGGGGAGTTACACACAGTCTTGTAGAAATCAGCAAGACTACAGCAAAGCAGATGTTCATTCGTTTTCACCCAGAGTAACAACAGAGTTTCTGTTCAACCTAACAGCCTATTCCTATCACATTGATTGAAACTTCTGGACAACTTTTCTACAAGAAATTCTGAAATGTGAAATTCATCCTGGAAAGGCTGTAGAAACGAGTCACTTCATGCTGTGCACAAATCCCTCTCCTTCACAAAGACCTGCTTTTTGGTATCGGCACAAAGGATCCCTCAGTGTCCCAGGCCTGCATAAAAATCACGAGTCAGACACTGAGAAGACCAAACATATTGTGGTCTTGTGGTGCAGCCTGTTCAAAGTTACACTGAGGTCATTTTCTATTGCCCTCCCCAGCCACGGGGAAAAGTTTTTTCAATGTAGGGAGGGGACGGCACCCCTGTACTCTGCACTTGTGAGACCGCAGTACTCGTGAGTGCTGTGTCCAGTGTTCAGTGTCACAGTATAAGGAGGACATTGAGGTGCTGGGCCGGGTCCAGAGAAGGGCAACGAGGCTGGGGAGAGGGCTGGAGAACAGGCCCTGTGAAGAGTGACTGTGGGAACTGGGGATTAGTCACGAGAACAGGAGGCTGAGAGGAGACCTTATTGCCCTCTACAGCTACCTAACAGGAGGTTGTACAGAGGCTGGTGCTGGCCTCTTCTCCCAAATTCCTACTGATAGAGCAAGGGGAAAATGGCCTCAAGTTGCATCAGAGAAGGCTTCGATTGGATCTTCGGAAGAAGTTCTTTGCTGAGAGGGTGGTTGGGCACTGGAACAGGTTGGCCAGGGAGGTGGTGAGAGTGAATAATTGTGAATAATTTCAAACCCTTTCTTCTACTTGTAATTATGATTTCAACTTATTTTTACATCATCTATATTATTCACATCATATATTCTGTATTCAATCCCAATTTCTAGACACAAAGCCTTCAGAGCAGGAAAGTGAGATTTCAGGTCTACACAGAGCAAGAACAGTGAGTGGAGGTTCCCTTACTGATTCCTTGCCTTCCAGTAAGGCTGCCCCTGATCACTGCTGAAAGAACTTGTCAGTCTAAGCTCACAAAACCCTTTCTAACAATTTAGAAATAAATAGTCCCAGGTCACCTTTATGGGGAAAAAAAGGCCAAACAAGACTCAGACCACCCGGTTTGGTTTGAAGCCACGGTTTCTCTCACAACATTTAAACAGAAAAGGTACTGCTTCTGACAAGGGTCCAGGGTGTCTCACTTGACATTTGTATCACTCTGTATATCCTAATGTGCAGTGACATGGGCAGCACTGAGCCAGAGCCACCTGTCACGCTGTGTGTGCCTGCAGGAAAGATTGACATGCACTAGAATTTGCTTAAATTCAGAGATGGTGCAAGGGTGCCTTACAATGAATTTTACCTTGTCTTTCTGGAGAGCAGATGCAACGGTGGCACACACATTTCTGTTCACCCTAAGGCTTTACTCTCTGCTATAGGAAATTCATTATTGCCATAAAGAACAAAGGGGATACTGATTCTCCTCTCCATTTAATGGGTTTTGTTTTAGTGAGCATTGCAACCCTTAATAATCTGCTCTATTACAATTATACTAAAACATGCCAGATGTTAAAACATGATGTTAAAAAGCTAAACTGAAATGGGACTGGAGCAGTACCACTATAAATTAGCCTTTCAGGACCTAACGGGTAGTTACATGGAAAATATAGGGACTCCCTCCAGAAAGAATCACAGTGACAGAGCAAGAAGCAACATCTAGAACCTAGGAAATTCCACTGAAGTTCTTTGCTGTGAGAACAGTTCAACATTGGAAGAGGGTACTCAGAGAAGTGGTGGAAATATTCAAGACATAGGCTGACCCAATACTTTCAACAGAAGCTTGTACCAGATGATCTCAAGAAAGCCTTTCCAATGTAAGTTTTTCCCAAGTGTTTAAAGAAGTGAAAATCACTGTCTGCTATTATCTTTACCTGCTTCTTTTTCAAGTACAGCACAGCAGTGTATACTAGCATGGGTCAGACACCTTTAGAAACAAAACTGAAGCTCAAAGAAGCAGCTCCATAATATCCAATACAACATCCATAGCTGCTAATGAAACCTAACAGCTTTTCCACAGATCCAAAACATTCTACAACTACCTTCCCAAACAGCTGCTTTCCTCGCTCACGGAAAACAGAAGTATGCCCCTTATGCACATTATAGCTTTTCAGGTAGGAAGTATATATTTTTCTTTCCCTTCCAGTTCTTTTAGGTTCCTCTCCCTGACTCCTGTTCATCTCTGGAAGCCACTGTACAACTATCATACAACTGCCATCACAGAAACAGAGTGAGATGATTCGCAGACCTAGAGGTCTACACTGGGTGACTACTGAGTCTTTAGAAGGTACACGCTGGAATAACAGAATGGGGTAGGTTAGAAGGCAACTGAAAAATCATCTACCTCTGACCCCCCTGCTATGGGCAGGGACACCTCCTACTAGAACAGGTTGTCCAGGGCCCCATACTGGCCTGGAACACTTCCAGGGAGGAGGCATCTACTACCTCTATGGGCAACCTGTTCCAGTGCCTCACAGCTCTCACAGTGAACAATTCCTTCCCCAGATCAAATCTAAATCTCTCCTCTTTCAGCTTGAAACCACTCCCTCTTGTCCTATCACTAGAGTCTCTCAACAAGTCCCTCTTCCAGTTTTCCTGTATCCCCTTCAGGTACTGGAAGGCTGCTATAAAGTCCTCCTGGAGCCTCCTCTTCTCTACTTGAGGGTACAGAAGCTCTACAGATTACTCCTTGGCTGTTTCCCTGGCCACAGCTCTTTCTTGCACTAACAAATAACAGATTGAATAACCATGCCGTTGAATTAATTAACATGTTTAATTTATTACACATACTGTTACAAATGTAGATAAATAGAGCAATTTAAGTGTTCCAGGAGGATTTAAAAGAAAGGAAACTGCACATAGCTCCTGAAATCACAGCAGGAAAAACGGAGCTATTGAAGTATCAGGGTCACATTATCCTCTCTGTAAGATGAAGAGCCACATAACATTCATAAATTAAAGAACATTGCATTCAATGTCTTCAATAGTCTTGCAGACAAGATGTTATCAGCACTTTTGGCTTTAGAAATCAGGGGTAAAACTACAAACAGGTATATTTAGAGACACATAAATTTGTAATAAGGAAGAAGACTCAAGGTCAAGCCAGACATCAACATCAGAATAAGGTCAAGCAGAGAATGATGGCAGAGGGGGATTAGCCTGTTTCTGTTTTCAGACGTGAGCTGTACCGACATGGAAAACCAGAGGTAGCCCTGAGCCTGCAATGTCTACTTTCCTATGGACAGATCCCAAACTGTACAAGATTAGACCCAGTTCAGATGTCAGATTTTATATTTGTTTACAAAATTATCACCTTGAAAATACAGATCAGGACACCAGTAAGAGATTTAAACCACACTCTTGTGGCTGCATCACAAATTCCTCATCACAATACCATGGCTTGCTCTACATGTGCACAATACAAACATCTAATGGGTCTCCCCACAACTGTATTTGGTTAGTAAGTGTAATGACCTGTGAATGCAAGTAAAATATGGTAAACCAGAATAGTGACTGGGCTCTCCAAACCTTTAGCGGTCCTACTGGATGTTCATGTCACTCAGCAAAAGCAATACTCAATCCTAGGAAGCACATAACCAACAAACAACATGTGCTTTCTACAAGTCAACAGGGACTGACAAGCTCCTGCAAAAGGAGATATCCATAACATCCAAAATGAACTTAGAAGCTGCATTTCCCTTTGGAAAAATCCCGTGGCCACCCTTCTTCCCAAGTGCAGAGGGGTGTGGAGAAAGAGCAGAAGGTACTTGCCGTGCTCCAGCAGCAGCTTCCCATCCTAGCCCTGAGTCATGGTTAACAATCTAGGAGCTCTAGCCTCGCTTCAGTTTATCACGGGGTCACTTAGGACCCAGCTGCATGCCCTCAGCCTATTAGCACTGACAGAAAGAAGTACAGAACTTTTTACAGCCCCAAAAGATATAAGAAAGTCATTTACATGCTCATAGCGTTAGACACTTTACTAGAATAACGGGGAAAAAATGAGCTCTTACTGTTTAATCATGCCACTTAACAGTTTGGATTTGTTTTATTATTCTAATTTTACTGTAATTTTATGAACATTTACCCTAACTCTCAGTGTGTTCATGTTCCTCCTCAAGTCCAAATTCATAACTGTTTGCTTAATACTTGAGAGATTAAGCGAGTGAGACTTAAACAATTTCCTGCAGCTCTTTAGAGGTTACTTTTCAGTGTTACTAGTGCTTTACATGCTTGATACGTCGGCAAGCACTCGCTTGGAAAGCCTGCCCCGGGTCCTGACACATTACCGCAGCAGGGAAGTGAATTTCTCTAAAAGAGGTCTTGCTGAACTCAAATCACAGGCTGCAGTGTTTGCAGTATCAAGGTTGAAGGTCTACCATGATTTCGGTGCACTGACAGCTTGTCAAAGATCCTCTGTTACAGAGGACCAGAGTGGAACGCCTGCTCTCAAAGACACGCGGATGAAATTGCAAATTGAGGCTATGCAAACAGCAGAGAAGTGTTTAAGCTCAGGTTCTTTCAACTCCCCCTGACCCAGGGGAAAGTTGAGGTCCAATAAAACCATAATGGAGCAGACTGCATAAGGCTGCGACACACATCCCTGGATGTGTTTAAAAGTCATTTAGATGTAGTGTTGGGGGTGTTCTAGGGGTGAACTTGTAGAGTAGCGTTGACGGTTGGCCTCAATGATCCCAAGGGTCATTTTCAAACTGAATGATTCTGAAATCATTGCAGCCTTTTACGTCAAACTTCCGAGTCTCTAAAGCTATAAATAACCAAACCAAAGAAACACAAATCAATACCAATACGATATCGTGTCTTTGTGCTTTGATAGAGGTAGCTATGCCAGATACAAACTAGGTGAGCAGCAGGACTTCTGCATAACACATATGATTCTCTCCCCAGAACTCAGCGAACTGAAGGTGATGGAGGTCAGTCAGGTTAACTCCTACCCTGCAAACTCCTAACCTGTCAGTCACAGGGACTGACAGAAACACAAGTCTGTCAAACTGACCTAAACTAACGCTTCAAAAAAATATATCAATAGTGACACCAGAATATTTAGAACAAAAGCTCAGCCTCACATTTGTTCTGTTTACTCATTTTCCTGCATTTAAAATTTATGTTTTGCTGCATGTGTGGGAAATGTAATAAAAGCAGTTAACAACATGATGTCAAGCTCCATTTAAGAGCTGCTTGAGAAAAATCAGAATCTGTCCAGCCCATTAGTGAAATGAAAATTGTACAGGCAGAATTCCAGCACTTTTGAATAATTGAATCTAGATTTGTTCATTACAGTAACCTTCAGGGAACTATAATGCAGATCCATGACACCAGCAGTTTTAATAGGGGCAAAAATGTGAATTTGACAGATATTCTCAGAATTTTTCAATGCCACATTGCATTTCACTTACAGATATTAAGTGTAAACTCTTTATATCTCCTGATAGAGAAAGTCATTAGCTTTATCTCATATGCAAGCTGGATAAAGTGACGAATATAAATAAATATCAAATTGGGTACGCATGGATCCGGGCAGCAGCTGGGGCTGAACGCTCTTCTGCATCATCTCCAGACACTGAACACCCCTCTGTGCCACCTCCAGACACAGGCCTCTGTAGAGGCAATGACTGTAACAGCAAAATCACTCCGTCACCTGTAGCTACCAAATATTGGTCACACTTGGCTAGTATCAGACAGATTTCTCCTCTGCCTGAGCCTACCTTCACTTCCAGCCCAGTGCTGCAGCCTGTCTCCTGTGCTAATGGTATTTGTGACAGGAAAAAAGCGCTCTCTGGTCTGTATGCCTGCAACAAGCTTTAAAATCTTGTTGTCAGGCTCTAACTCTCATCTTACCCAAGCTGTTTCTAAACATCTGGCACTAAATTGGACAGAGTGAGCTTCCACGTAGAAATATTTGTGTGTCTTGCTGTTTTACACCTTAGCTGGATAAGACTGCATATCTTAATCTCTCTCATCCTTCCATACTCCTCTCCAGAATGAAATCAGACCTCTTTGAAAGGGGCAATAACATGAAAATAAGTGTGGGAGGCAGGTGGCAGGGAAAAAACCCAACTGATTTAATATCTCCTGCATCCTCTTGCTTTTCTAGTCCATCGTTAGGGTGGAAAGACATTTGAGAAATGGCTGTGGCTATGCTTTCTGTGGA
The DNA here is from genome assembly GCA_013400115.1 of Rhinopomastus cyanomelas. NCBI lineage: Eukaryota > Metazoa > Chordata > Aves > Bucerotiformes > Rhinopomastidae > Rhinopomastus > Rhinopomastus cyanomelas. The sequence continues at coordinate 1,060,751 of VXBP01002707.1, read as the reverse complement.
CAGCTAAAACAGACCAGTGAAAATGCCAAAATAACATGCAAATTTGTAAGCAAATGATGTTACATCTGCTGGTAAATCTGCACTTTGAAACTATTACATAAGAGAAATGACAGAGCACTCAAAATGCAAACAGCTTTTATGGCTCTCCATTATTTATAGCTTCATGTCCCTTTTGGAAAAGGCCATCCCAAAATTAAACTTAATTTTAGTTTCCAAAATTAGGCAAGTCCTATGACTCAGTGGAGGAGAGAATGTTACACACGCACAGGTCTAAATGGGACGGGCAGTTTAGTCTATTAGAATTAATTAGAGACTGAGTCATGATTGTGAAACTGAATTTACTTAGGACAATAACCTTCAAGTAAGAGTAAGCATGACAGCAAGCCAGTTCTCATTTCGACAAGAATTCAGGCAGCCTCCAAGCTTTCTGAACTGCAATAATCCCTTCAAGTTCCTGCCTGGCAGGATTTAGATTGCCTCCTCTACTTTCATATAGAAGTTCACCACATGCAATACCTGCAAAGAAAAGTCACATGAAAAGGGTAGTTGGCTGCCTGGAGGGCTTAATCTGCATAACATCATTATCACAGAGTCACAGAACATTAGGGATTGGACGGTACCTCGAAAGATCATCTAGCCCAATTACCAAGACACTAAGGATTCATTCCCATTCTAGCTAAGGAGTAAAATTAGAACGGGACCAAATTAAAAAATAACATGAATAAGTGGAAACAGCTGAAGTAATTCCCTCTGCACACAGCAAATAAAGTCTAATAATAGTCTATTAAAACATTATGTTAAATGTCAGTTGAAGATCTAAGTCTGAAGTTAAATATTGTGAGTACTATTTCAAGAATGAGAAGCCTCAACTACATCACTCTTGAGAACAGATTGTTGACTATTGCTGAAATCAAAATAGCTCTTAAGACTGAGGGAGCTGGATCTCTGTAGCTTGGAGAAATGGAGACTGAGAGGTGACCTCATTAATGTTTATAAATATGTGAAGGGCAGGTGTCAGGAGGATGGAGCCAGGCTCTGCTCAGTAACATCCAATGATAGGATAAGGGGCAATGGGTGTGAGCTTGAATAGAGGAGGTTCCACATCAATAAGAGAAGGACCTTCTTCCCAGTGAGGGTGACAGAGCCCTGGAAGGGGCTGCCAAGGGGGGTTGTGGAGTCTCCTTCTCTGGCAACGTTTAAAACCCACCTGGACATGTTCCTGTGTGACTTGATCTAGGTGACCCTGCTGTGGTGGGGGGATTAGACTGGATGATCTTTTGATGTCCCTTCTAATCCCTAATGTTGTGTGATTCTGTGAGATAGCTGCACCCCACTAGTTGTGGGTGTTGTTTAAGTACTCACTTCTCACAGGCTCAACGTTGGACCCTCTCTGTGCTACCTTCGGAAAACACTGCGGGGAAAGAATAACTTTGACAGTAAAGGATTTCCATTTATTTAGGTTCTGTTGTGGGGTCACAGAAGTAACGATGCTGAAGACTGGTTAGCTCAGTGTCAACTCTGATAGCAATTGCAGGATGGCAAGGGCTTCCTTTCTTCCTTTCCTGGTTGAGTAGCTGAGCACCATTCACTATTCGTGTGCACTCAGGTAGTTCCGAATTTAATTGTATCCCTAATGTACATAATTAAAAACTAATACTGATGCTTCACAATCCATTTAAGCTTCGAGCAGTCCTCTGTTTTGCACAGTGGCAGTTGTGTTCCAACTCAATTGGGACCCTCCCTAAATCTATCCTCTAATAGCTTGGTTAATTTTATTTTTGTATTCTACAGTCCATGATAACAGCAAACTAATTTCAGCCGCTCCGTTTGATGAAAATGTGCTGATGGAACTCATATTTCACTTCATTGACTGTAATGAGCTATTTCATCAAACTGTCTGTGTGACACTCTTATAGAGAAAGTGATAAATTTACTAATTTATTCACTAGAAATTCCTGTGGAAATTTAGAAAGGAAAAAGAAAGAGCCACAGAATGAGTTACACTAGACTTCCACCAAACAATATGTCAGAGTCTACATGAAACAAAAGCACTGACTAGGGCTACCCTTAATGGAGTGTAAACATCAAGTATGTGTTGATCAATCACTACGCTGGCTTAAACTGCAGAATAAAAACTTGTACCACGATGAAGGCCTTTCCTTGTAAATATTGTCAAGCTTTTCCTACTCATCATATGTGGTATCATTAGACACCAGTTTTGTTCACACACTCCTCCAGTCTGTGAGATCTCTCATCCATGTTAGGCTCACAGCCATCTTCTCTGAAAACGTTTACAACCCACCTGGGTATGTTCCTGTGCAACTTGGTCTAGGTGCTCCTGCTCTGGCAGGGGCATTGGACTGGAAGATCTTTTGAGGTCTCTTCCAATCCCTAATGTTCTGTGATTCTGTGACAAATTCAGCAGCTGACAACTAAGCTCTTGTTATAGAAGAAACTACTCCTCCAAAGGCAATTTTTCTTAATATTCTTTGTATTTACCTCCTTTGGCTGGGCTTCATGACCTTCACGGTCTTCTCCAGCCTCAGTAATTCTGTGATTCTAAAAGGAGGTATCTACAACTATGCTGTTGCATAGGATGAAGCAGTATTTTGGAAGAACAGTATGTAATTAGACTATTCATCTCAGGTTAATATTAGACCTGAAAATAGCGACAGTATCACACGGCCTCCCTGCTTGTTTTAATTCCATGTCCTCCACCTGCTACCACAGTTGTGTTCAATGTGTTTGATTGCTCTTACACAGACTGCAGAGCACAAAACCAGCTAGGGACAACTGCTGACATCCTTTCTTCCTTCCCATGTTGTACCTATGCAGGGGCTTTTCTCACCTGCACTCAGTCTTGTTAATTGTGGAATCATTATTTTGTAGGATGTTAGAAAACTGTTTTAAAAAACACACTAATTACCTTAAACAAAGACTTAAAGCAACTAACAATTGGAAATAAAATAGTATTTATGATGGAAGATTAATTTTTTAGACCTTTCTGGCCCACACAGTTCAGAGGAAGCCATTAGAGAAGTTGCAGAACACTTAGACATATGAATGATCAGCACCTCATTGTGCTTAGGTAGCTGGCCCTTAGGAACATAACCTCCACAGATGCTCTAGAAGTATGAACTTCTCTTTCAAAGTCAGTAAACATCGAGGAATGGAAGCTGTTCTCTTTTTATGAGAGAAAGTGTGCCATTTTCTAATCAAGACATATGATTATGTAAGTCCTGAGCACACCAGGGGCCATCAGGGTCTTCCCAAGAGACTTCTGTAGAATAGGTCCATTTAACAGTCCCTAGATCCCTATCCTGGAATCTGAAAACTGTGAGAAGATCCAAGAACAGCGCAAAAAGATCACAATACGATCCTCAATACGATCAATATTCAATATTTTGTTAAGCCTATTAAAGTAGGAATTAGTGCAAGTCCTCACACAAAACAAGAGCAAAAATCATTTAAAAGACTTGTAAGGGTTTTTAGAACGTAACTCTATAAGCAGAGGAACAAGAGACAGCAGACCCCCTAAGCCTTTCCTTTTCTCAGTCTCCTTACACATGTTCCAGCTTACACGCAGCCACGAGAAGAGTTATCACCCATCTATGCCAACATGAAATCCCCTGTTTGTCACACTCACAGTCCCTTAAGCACCATCTGACTGAAACAGCTATTCCTTGGTGGAAATTCCCCAACACATACTGAATAAATACTCAGGAAAGGGCTGACCAGCTTTTCAAACACAACAGCATCTAGGAACAGCAAGAACGCAGTTCATCTCCAGTGACATGACCAACATTCAATTCTATACTGAATATCTTGTTTTGCATCAAACAGCACAGAAATTCTTTCAAGTTCCAAGTCATCAAAAACCAGCTCTTTCTCTGAGGTGATACACTCTACAGATGTGAAGATCTATTTCATGTAGCATGTGATTCAGCTGCTGTTTCAAATTTAAGCTCATTCCTAACACAATGCCAAAAACTCCTGGCTAGCAACCCTGAGAACGAGCCATGCCTGAGCACGGATTCAATCACACTCTCGCTTTGGGTTGGCACAATCTGTTCATCAGGCAGCTCAGACAAAGTTTGCAAGCCTAACCAAACAGATTGTTTCATCAGCTCAGAAGAAACCCTTGTTGACTTGGCAGCCCATGTGGCAGTATAAATTATTTGGGCCTGTCACACAATGTTAGGGTTTGGAAGAGATCCCTGGGGTCATCTACTCCAACCCCTCTGCTAAAGCAGGCTCACTTAGATGAGGAACACATTCAGGTGGGTTTTGAAAGCATCCACAGAAAAAGATTCTACAACCTCTCTGGGCAGCCTGTGTCTGCTTGGAAGCCAACTAGAACTTTGATATCTGTATGGAGAGTAGGAATAGGTCAAGTTCTAAGAATGTTCTGAAACATGCCAGATTTTCTTTGAGAATGAGAGGGAAACACTTAAGCACTGTTTTGCTCATCTGATCTGATTCATTTTGACCAGTTTAACAACTTGTAGGGCTCAGAAAGATTAAAATTAATAAAAGCACAATTTCCTTGCCGATATAACCTTAACAGCACACAAGTTTCTAACTGAATTCAGGTGACACTTTACTAATACAGAAGGTTGGGGAACGGGCTGGAAGGAAAGTCTGATGAGGAGAGGCTGAGGGAGCTGGGGATGCTTAGCCTGGAGAAGAGGAGACTCAGTGGTAGAGAGTCTTCTCCCTCTCTACAATTACCTTAAAGGAAGTGGTAATCAGGTGGGAGGCAGGCTCTTCTCTCAGGCAACTAGTGACAGGACAAGAGGGCAGGGCCTGAAGCTGCCAGGCAAGAGTTAGGTTGGATGTTAGGAAGCCCTTTCTCATGGAATGGGTGATAAGACACTGGAATGGACTGCCCACGGCAGTGGTGGAGTCTCTAGACGTGGAGATGCTTAAGGAAAAACTGGACGTGGCCTTAAGTGCCCTGGTCTAGGTGATTGTGCTGATGTTAGGTCATGGGCTGGGTTTGACCATCTCAGAAGCCTTTTCCAGCCTCAGTTATGCCATGATTCTATGTAATTCCTACACTCTATTTAGTGATGGCCCCTTAAGACCCTCACTAATCTGAAATGTATTAACGAGCCCCTACAATCTTTTAAAGAATAAAGTAGGCAGTACAATTTCTTTGATGCATTGCATCGATTTAAAGGAGATTCATTTAGAAGTTGCAGGTCTTGATAGACACATAAAAAGGTTTGTTATATCAAGATTTTTCACATTATTCACTGTCAGAGTTCATTTACCTTTGATTCCTTTACTAAGTCAAGCAGACTTTGCTGTTCTCAGAAAGTGAAAAAGCACACCGTTTCCTGTACTTTGGCACAGCTATGGAGGATCAAGGAGGCAAAAAAGACTGGATCTAGAACAATCCATAACCTAAAAAGAACAATGCACTTTACCTACATGGCTCATTTCTCAGCCTCCTCTAATTTCTTTGTCCTGCAATAATGACATAACTAAAGAGCTGAATCCAGAAGGCTTCAGAAGAGAGTTTCCGCCCCATTCAGGGGCAGGGTGAACTCTCATAACCGCTCCTATTTCCGTGATAATTATGTTTCAGTGGATAGTGAACAGTTTTCAATTAATCTGTTTGTTAATTAAAATTCAGGGAGATATTTCACAGTGCAAAACCAGCACGAGTTTTGATTTATTTCCTCTACAAACAAGAAGGTAGGAAATTGAATTAACTGCTCTGGAAGAAGACAGGAAAGACTGAGCAAGTCCAAATACTCACCAGCTAGGGAAAGGAAGAAGCAGCAAGGCATAGTCCGTGACAGAATTGTTTGTATGACAGCTTGTTGCCTTACCTACACTTTGAGAGATACTACACGTTAAGTGCTTTCTGAACTTAAAGTCCAGTGCGCAGGCCCACAGGTAGCATAGTACAAGTGCACTTTTCTACACTCTAAGGAGCTCCACTTCAAGGAAGGTTTTACTTTCCTCACTGTCATAAGCACTCTGTTCTAAAACCTACTTGTAACAATAGTCTTTTAAACTCTAAGCCTACTCTTCCTTCTGCTCCAAATTTACTTACTATTGTAATATCAAGGTTAACACTTACCATCCTTTTTGGGTGTTTTTCTCCCCCTGTGATGCATCTAGACTCAGCAGCTTCATTTTCACCACTTACTGGTTGTACTAACCACCATGTTCTATGGGACGCCGAACTGATTCTATCTGAAACAGCTGGACACAATATAACTGCACCGAGGCAGCATCACAGCTGAGGCAATTAACTCTGCTGAGAAACAACACTCATTAGCCCAGGAATTCAGCTCACACACATACTCTGCCTGAGACAGGCTCTGCTCATTGGCAAAGTTGGCAGTTGCTGACAGCTGCAAGACAAAATGATCCTCTACCTACTGTTTGCTGAAATTGAGAGGTTTGCTGTTCATTTGTGGCCGTAGGCATTGGCATGTTGGAAATTGAGGACTGATTTGGAAACATATAGACTAGAGAACTGGACCTTAAAATGCCCACTGGCACTAAGGGCCATGTGCACAAGCTGCATGGCCTGCACATTTCCATACAGAAAAAGAACTGCTCTTTGAGGGAGTGGAGAGAGCAGCTTGGCCCTGTATGTCTTTGTGTGGGGTTCTCATGTGGGGCAAATGAAATGCGTCTTGTCGCTTTTCCCCAAGTGCAGTTAGTTTTTTTTTCATTTTGCTTGCGATTTTAAGGGGTTTTTGAACCCTCTGTGTTTTTTGTTTGATCCCATTAGCATGTTAACCAAATTAATTAGTTAATTTAGCCTCAGACTTGATCAGCTGATCAACAGATTACATTAATGTTGACCCAAGCAGGAGTTGAGATCAACCCTTGACATCTGTATAACTATAAAGGGCAGAACAAGAGCAGATATTGAATCCAGATAAGCCAAGATACTTTTTCAAATGTGAGGTGCTGATGTACTGGACCATGTGCTGTTTCGGGGTGGAGTTGCACGACTGAATTCTGTCCGGTAGTGAAACACCTGAGATCACTTTACTTTTAATGGTTGTAATTTTCTGTTTGGAGCTTACTACACATTGAGAAAAAGAGGACACAAGCAGTGCTTAGTTTTATCTTTACTGCTTTTGGTAGGGGTTGTTGGAGGGATTTTTCTCCCAATTTCATCTGCTGCATTGAGGAGATAGCCAGATAATCCCCATAACCATGGCATAAATCTTTGTTAGGCTCTGTTTTACCATTAGCTCTTGGCCTTCCTGTGCAATTACAGTTCATCAAGCATTAAAACTATTTCTCACTCTATTAATTTTCCACTGGAATCCTTATTCTTGCTTCTTGAGATTGCAGCCCAAGATTCTTTGGGATCAATCTGGTAGTGACCACTGTCACTAAAGAAGATTCCAACCTCTGCTCAGTCCTCTCCTTTGTCTGAGGCTCCTAACTCCCCCATGCAAAACCTGTCAACCCAAAAATCTCGGTGACTGGTCTCAGCACAGAGCTGAATTACTTTGGAAGACGTGAGTAAAATCAATTCAGTCACTCGAGTTAAGCCAGCATGAAAAATAAACTGCATTTGTGCCATATGTCCTGACTGAAATTTTCAAGCATGGAAATCTTTAAAATGGCTAATTCTCCACACGTCAACCCAGGTTGTTTTAGAAATCCTAGCAGAGGAAGGACAAATTATTCGTGGCTAATGAAAAATGGTTCAGAAATTGTAAACCTAAGAGCATTTAAAGTTGCGTATTTGTTTAAATTTTCCCTGAAATAAGAGACGAGTTCATGCTGCTGGAGTTTAATGCTGATCAATTACCAGTGATGCTGCTTGGTGAAGTCTGTGGTAACACACGATTGAAGTGTGGCTGCATCACATATTTTAACTATAGAGTAAATAACACTAGACTGAGGGCAAGGGAACATGAGATAGCACGTAAGTGGATGGCTAAATCACAGAATCACAGAACAGCAGGGATTGGAAGGGACCTTGACAGATCTAGTCCAATGCCCCTGCCAATGCAGGATCACCTAGACCAAGTCGCACAGGTATGACGCTGCCTGTCCTCGTGGCAGGCAGAGGGTTAAAACAGTCAAATGAATGTGAAAAATAATGTTAAAGCATTTAAATCAAACAAACCAAAGAGCTATGGAGCAGAACATATGGAGATGATGAAAAGACCTACAATCCTTTAAGGAAATATCACTACCTAAAATACAAATCAGTCAAAAGTATTCAGCTAAAGCCCATTTTTGTCTCTCAATTTCCTACCTGATCTCTCATTACTGAAAGCTTGATCTATCTAGAATGAAAAGGAGCAGAAATAGCATAAATGTGAAATTAACTTCTTAGAATTTGGCCTCTAGAATTTCCACCTGACCTGTTTTTCATGTTATCAGTAGCAAGCTACAGCTTGTGGCTAGAAAGGTGAAGAATCTGTGCAGTAGCAGTCCATAGTGTTCTAATTAAGAGTAACTAACATTCTCACAATTGTTTGAAATGCTTTGTTTGCCACAGCAGCAAGGTCAAAGACTTGCAGAAGTAAACCAATTGTAGCCATATTTGTCCTGGCTGTAAACACCTGCAGCTACTCTTGAGACTTGGTGGCCAGTGTCACTAACCTCACGTGGGAAGCAATGATCCAAGAGGTGATGATTTTCCCAGAAAAATTATCATGTTCTTTTTAAAGACTTTAAAAAAATCCCACAGGATACCTGCAGACCTTCCCCATATGACTTAGTTTATCAGTCATTTCCCTCTGATTTGCACAGGATTTTGCAACAAGCAGCAGCTGCCTCTTCAATTTAAGTGGTTTTGTGATGGCCTTATTCTTCTTTTAGTAATTGCTTAGTAGCTAGTACACTCACATAGAGTGGAAGACAGCAGGACCACATTTTCCTTTACCTCAGGGTATCAAAACTTACTTTGCCTGGAAACTTAATCACTGAGCTATAAATTAAAGAGGAAGGAGATGCTCTACACTCTCCTTGTGCAAAGGACCAAAGATTCCTTGGGAGGCAACATTTCAGCAAGATTGTTGCTGAGGGTTAAAGCTTCTCCCTTAGTTTGCCCAGTCTATTAGTCAGACTGCCAGTTCTCATGCTGAGAACAGATTCATTTTTTAACTCAGCTCATACTTCCCCACTGTGACTTTTACAGGCTGGCAAACCACAGGCTTCCAGAAGCAGGAAAAAGCTGGCTGTGCTCTGCTGCAACGATGCCTCACCCAGCAGCATGTGGATCCCCATACTGGATCCCATACTCATCCTGTGGCACACATGCCTGAGAACCTGGAGTACCACACCTCTCAGAGCCTGCAGAATCTGTTTCAGCCAAAATGCAGTTTGTGAATCTAAATCAGAATTTACATTTGTAAAGCTATAAATAGCAAGTAAATAGCCAGACAGTCAGTCAACACAGGAAGAGGATATTCTAAATATCCTCACTGAGATGTGTTTTCACAAGTGTAAAGATGAAAATAGAAGAGAAACATAGGACCCTGAAGACCCTCAATTAAACATACAACATTTCCATCTGGTAGCCTTTCAGTTAGATCAACCCTTAGCTCCAACAGCTGCAAGTCAGAGCCAGACCTATGGAGCAGTGCTGCCATCTTACCAACACGTGTCTCTGCCCTGAAAACAGCACATACTGTGCACTCTGATACCTCATATTTAGTAAATAACTCGTGTAAAACATTAAAATGCTCCTTGTGGTTCCAGAGCAGTTGCCTAGTTGCAAATGCAATGTCAGGTATTTTTATCTTGTGCAAGAATATGCTTCCATGAGCAATTATAATCTAATTAAAGTCATTAATGTTTATGCTCTAGGGAAACATTCAGTTACTGGTAGGCATCTGAGTTTTTCCTGTCTTCCAATCCGTCCTGTAATTTACGCTTTATTGAGCCCTTCTAAACATCCACAAGTTATTTCACTGCCACCCCAAAGCAGTGCTGCTCTGTAGGCTACGGCGCTGGTTCCACTGCTTTTACTTAGAGTTAAATTGAACCAAAATGAGTAATGCGTCCATTAAAGCTTCAGAACCAGAGCTGCAGCCTCTGAAGCTTTTATCAAGTTTTCTCTTATACCAAAGGATGTTCACACTTTTCACACCATAAATTATGCTTTAATCAGAATTCAGAACTATATGCCTTTCAAAAGCCTGGGTGTGTAGGAGTGTCTGGAAGCATACGTTGGTGACTTGAAAACCAGAGTGCTACTGTAATGCTCTATAACAATTACTTTGGAGACAGGAAGAGTACTACTCTGCCCCGCTGAGACCACATCTGGAATAGTGTGTCTACTTCTGGGCCCCTCAGTTCCAGAAGGACGCAGAACTGCTGGAGAGAGTCCAGTGCAGAGCCATAAAGATGATGAAGGGAGTGGAACATCTCCCTGATGAGGAAAGGCTGAGGGGGCTGAGCCTCTTAAGCTTGGAAGAAAGGAGACTGAGGAGTAACTTCATTAATATTGATAAGTGTGGAAAGGGTGGGTGTCAAGAGGATGGAGCCAGGCTCTGCTCAGGGGCACCCGATGATAGGACAAGGGGCAATGGGTGGAAGCTGGAACACAGGAGGTTCCACATCAGTATGAGAAGGAACCTCTTCCCAATGAGGGTGAAAGAGCCCTGGAAGGGGCTACTCAGTGGGGTTGTGGAGTCTCATTCTGTGGAGATGTTTAAAACTCACCTGGACATGTTCCTGTGCGCTTTGGTCTAGGGGATCCTGCTGTGGCAGGGGGATAGTACTGGATGATCTTTCGAGGTCCCTGCCAATCCCTAATGTTCTGTGATTCTGCATAGTCAAGAAATGCAAACAGCCATTCTGTGGGGCTTTAGTCTCAATGCTGTGACTATAACTGTATTTGCAATGTCCTTTAAGCTGTCTTAAGAATATATACAGAAATAGCCTCCTTCCTACATGATGTGATCCTGCTGTGGCAGGGGGATTGGACTAGATAATCTTTTGAGGTCTCTTCCAATCCCTAGTGTTCTGTGATGCTATTCGATTCACCATGCTAGGAAAAAAAGCTAATGCTAGAATATTTTTTCTATGTTTTCACCCTAGGAACACATCAAGCCATTTTGAATAGCTGAAGGGTTTGTAATGCTCAGTAGAAGTACTCATCACCATTTAAGCACACAAAATCAATTCACTTTAGGTTTCTCTGGCATACCTTGTTTAGTGTGAATGTCAGGACACCGTAAGTTTAAACGTTATGCTGAGAAAATTTAATTATCTCTTACTTCCATCACATATCCCCAGCCCACACTTTACTGTCCAAGCTACTTACTGAAAATTTGGAACACAACCAGTGATGAAAATGGATTTATCTGATTCATGATTGTGTACAGGTGTGGCTTCTCCTGTGAACTATTCAAGTGTTAAGTTTAATTGAGCTGCAGCTGGTGCTGACTGGTTTTCAGAGAGTAGGGATTTACTGACGGATTGACTGTGTCTCCCTTTTAACCTGGATGAAGATGCATTTAGCAACAAGTGAAATTTCCTGATGATACGAAACCACAGGGAGAACACTAAAATAGAGAAGGGCAATAAACTGAATTGAAATAAGAGCACATAAAATCAAGGAAGAAAACCAGGCATACCAGTCAGAAAATGCAGCAAGTCAGGGAGTTTATTTGTAAATCTCAGATTCAACCCAAGGGGCAAGAAAAAAGAGCCAGCCAACAGTAAATAAGAGCTACAATTCCAGTGACAATGTAAATCTCCTTTGGAGAGGCAGAATAAATTAAATTAATGAACTTTGAAAACCCTTCAGCTGTGAACTTCTCTCCCTTGTTGGCAGAGTTGGAAACAGCTGTTCAAGTGGCATCACAGAGGGAAAGTAGAAAATCTTCAAAAATACTAAAAAGTTGTCTTTGTGGCTTGGACAGGTCAAATATTCTGTGGGACCTGACTAAAGTGCAGCTAGTGCTAAGGAAAAGGGGTGAAACCAAATGTAAATTGCCAGTGTAAAAAGTAATGAAGCTATGTGGTTAAAAGCAAATCAGCCCAAACACCAACAGTTCTCCAAATCTTCACAGCCTTCAGCATCTGGAAAAACACTGCAAACTTAACCCTTTTCATCATTTTGGCTGAACAGATGCTCTGGACAATCATTCACAAAGAGTCTAGAAGGCTCTAACACCACAAGGTCCTGTTCTTTTCCGCTGTTTCACACTATGAGAGGAACAGCTCCAAGAAGGCTCTGTGCTGGGTTTGCCAGTACCTCAAGAGCTTGAAAATCTCAACTGTCATCTGACTCAGTGGGTCATGGCAGAAGATGCACTTCTAAATATACATGAGAGAGCTGTGAGTGAAGACATGCAACGCGTAGGACTGTGATGCCACTATGTCACTGGGAATTTCCACCATGTCACTTCTAACGTGGTTTTGAAAGCACAGACCCCTCTACCTGGTTAATCCACTCTCCCAGTGTGGTAGCTTCTCTCATATTCTATAACCCCAGTTGCCAAACATATCTGCCATCAGCTGGATGAATGGGGCAACCAGCTTCTTCTGGCAAACAGGATCACCAAACAAGATGGAGCCACGTGCATAGGTTATGGAATAAACAGCTCAAATGACAGTCTCTTCCCAACAAATGGCATCTGCCAAGTCTAAAGAACATATTGAAAGTGTAAGACTTTATTCACGTGCTAGTCGGAGCAATTCCTCAAAAGTACCTACCCCTATCCACCCATCTTTATTAAGCAATTCAGCACAAGCATTCAATGCAAAAACAGTAAGAAGGGGAAAAATATCCCCAAACAAAATGGTCAGAAAATACACAAACTCTAAGTAGTAACCAATGAGTATCATGATGGCAGGGAGAACTCTAAATTCCAGAGTCTCTTGTTACAATGTGCACAGCAAATACGATGTGGAATAGGAATGACTGGGTGCTTCTACTGTCCCACGCGTTTCGACAGAAAAGAAACAAGCTGTGAGGAAAAGTTGCTGGGAGTTCTCTACGTACAGAAGAGTATAAAAAGTGTTCACAGTGGGGTATCCTTCCCTTTTTTCCTCTAGGAATGTTCTGTTCTCTACAACAGAACTAAATTGGGGCCCTTCTGGATTTTATGAAGGGTATTTGAAAGAGACATATAGAAATGGCAAAAATACAAAATATTAGCAAAAACATTTTAAAAATATATAATTTGTAAATTGTTAATACGCTTAGCATTAGCAACCTGGATTTATTCAACTTGTTCCAAGAGTGACAGCCATCACTCCATCCTTGCAGGTCTGCATGTACAATACCTAGTCTGTACTCCCATTTTCTTCAGCCTGTGCTTCAGGCAGCAAGTCCTTCACTTCTCCTGTGCTAGAAAAATTAAAAGGGAAGCTATGAAACGTCTAATTCCTTCAAGGGTTTATTAAAATCCCACATATTTCCATTATAATTCTCCAACGTACTATTTATACCCCCTGCCTTCGGGACTCTGGATGCGAGCCGCTCATGAAGCGCAGTTCCATTCGCAGAGGAATCTGGCTCCACCAAGTGACGACTGCTGTCACTGCCAGCCTGCACCCGGGCCCCAGACAGTGTAAACGGGTCCGAACTACGGGACTCGCTTGGAAACACTGGGGTTTTGCTGGGAAGCTTTGAGCTTCGGTCATTTATACATTCTCAGTAGGCTATTTTGTTGTAGTATTGATGGCAAGGGAAAACGCCGAAGCAAAGTAAGGGACTTAATTGCCTCATTTTTGGATGATGCTGAAATTCTGTCTCACAAAAGCAATTATTATTACTAATAATAATAAGCTTTCTTACCAATAATAATCATTTTTATTACTAACAATATTTACTAATTAATATCTCCAACAATAATACTGCTCAGATAACTGTAGTGAATTTTAGGGGTGAACTTGTAGATGGTTGGACTCAATGATCCCAGGGTCTTCTCCAACCAGAGTGATTCTGTAGTAGAGTAGAAGGGAGGCAGGAGAGCAAATTATTTCCTTCAAATTAATTCCACAGCTTCCATATGCTGTGAAGGTACATGACTAGGGAAATCCTACTGGAATATGAGGAATGTGTGTGAATGAACTCATTATGCATTCTTTAATATAAGATCTGAAAGGACCTGCTTCAGAAGGCTCAGAACAAAGTGGATGAAAATCACAGGCATAAGGAAGTATATTCTGAGGAAGATGAAGGCCAGGGAGATACCACACAAAGCCAGCCCGTGAAACTGAGGCTGCTTTGGATGCTTTGTGAACTCACTCAAAAGGCAGATCAGCCGAAACTTTAAACTCCCACGAGGCAGCTGACATTCATCATCGCTAGATGATATCATAAACAGCAGGATTTCCTTTGTCATTGTTATTACTTGCAGTTCTGCTCTTTATGGTGAGGAAGACTATGGAAATATGGTGAGGAAGCTGTCTTTTGTTAGCTCAGGATTCCACTTGAATGATTAGCAGAGAAACCAATAAAATCAGTCAGAAGGTACTGCAAAGTATCGTAAACCCACGTACACAGACATGGACGCGCACGCCCACCAGGGCACACAGACCACTAACAATTAAGTTGATGTCCCTAGCTATAGAGGAGCACATGAGCTACAACAGCACAGAGAGTAGAGCCAGTGAGGACCCAACATCACCACAATCAGCCATACCGGGGCACTAAGGGCCACATCCAGTCTTATCTTAAACATCTCCAGGGATGGAGACTCCATCACCTCCTTGGGGAGTCTACTCCAATATCTGGTCACCCTTTCTGTGAGGAAGGGCTTCCTACCATCCAAACTAAGCCTCCCCTGACAGCTTCATGCTCTGCCCTCTCGTGCTGGTTGCCTAGGAGTAGAGCCCAATCCCCACCTGAAGGTCCCCCCTGAGTATCCTTCAAGCAAAACACCCCCAACACCCTCAGCCTCTCATCAGACTTTACTTCCAATCCCTTCCATAGCTTCTTTGCTCCTCTGGACCCACTCCAGCCCCTCAATCTCTTTCTTCAATTGAGGGGCCCAGAACTGCCCCCAGTACTTGAGGGGAAGCCTCATCAGTGCCCAGGATGAGGAGAGTTATGTCCCTAGTCCTGCTGGTCACACTATTGCCTGATACAAGCCAGCATTCAATTGGCCTTTCATGCCACCTGATATAAAGTAAGAAAAAAATGGGTGACTTTTATCCTGCTGAATATTGGGGAAGAAGAAACAAAAAGCTGTTAAAGTTTTATATGAAGTCTTCTCTCAAACTATTTGCATCAGAAACTGTTGGCTTAATTACAGTCAAGAACATACTGATTATGTTGAAGTCTGTGACACAGTAGTTCAATTACTTTTTTCAGTACCACTCAATAATTTCACAATGATTTTGCCATTACGTATGCTATCTTCTATTTTTATTGATTTAAATATTGTTAAGATTGAAGGGAGCTGGGTCACAGCATCTAATTTTTCAAATGTTCTTAGATTTTAAAATACTGTAATCACAAAAAAACCCTAAAAGAAGCACAAAATATCTACTAAAGGACAGTCTTTCTCAACGTACTGCTTTGTGCTTCCTCCTCCTTAAGACAGTGTCTAGTCCTTAACATACCTGCTTTAATTGCATATAGATATAAAACACCTGCATTAGGTTATTTTCATTCCGATTTCTCCAATAAATTGAAGTAAAATATTCTGAAGGAGTGGAAAAGCAGATGAAATTGTGGGAGTGAAAAGCTGTAGCAATGGACACTATAATGCAGTCGCAAAGGAAGATAATTGAATGATAAAAGACAGCAAGATACAAAGCGGAAGCAGAGGAAGTGTAGAGATAACAGAGCTCACAGAATTCTACCACTACTCTGCTTTGCTGCCAGTCAGAAATCTTGTCATGTTTGAAGTTCACAGCTGCAGCAGTTCAGTCACCGTCCCATATCTCTTTACCGCTTCCCTGCCACTTACGGCTTTCACCAGCAACAGAACTGCTTCAACTGTTCAAATAACATCAGAATGTTAGTGGCCGACTGGGCTACAGAAACAAAACCACCCCGATCCTTATGATCAGTTTTAATGTCAAATGTTATAACGTCGTTTCGTCCAGCAGTTATTCCTTCCGTTGAGTGCTAGTCTTTCAAGTCCCTCGGCATGAGCTGAGGTACCGAATGATGGTTGGACCGCATTGCTTTGTTATTGCACTGACCACTCTCTCTTCGCCTCTGTCTCCTGTCTGATATTACTCACAGCACTTCCCACAAAGTGTGGAAGTAATAACAAGACCTTCCTTTTTCTAACATGGGCAGCAAATCCAGAGAAGAACCAACTGGACTACTAGTAGCTGGGTGGGTAACAATGTTTGCTTAGACTCATAGAATCGTCATGACTGGAAATGACCTCCTGGATTACAAAGTCCAGCCCTCAACCCAAGAGCTCCCCAACCCCTCCCTGGGCAGCCTGCTCCACTGCCCAACCCCTGTCTCAGCAAAGAACTTCTTCCTAAGATCCAATTTAAACCCCTGATGCAACTTGAGGCCATTTCCCTGTTACTGAAACCAACAGGATTTGTAAAAAGATTTTTCCATAAACGACTGGCTTATCAAAAGCTCTCACAAACATCCACTCAACAGGTAAAAATCCCACTTATTTGAAGATGTTGATATTAGGAGCAATAAAAGGAACTAATTAACATTCCACAGGATGTTTCACGTCTGATTGGGAAAAACAACACCTTTCTAACTCCAAGCCCTCTACATAGACTGCTAACAGGATGCATATGACATCAGCACGTAGCACCACACTCAGACTTGAACTCTGACAAGAAGTACATCAACAGCTCTCCAAATCACAGCTCCAAGTGCTGTAATTTGTAGTAATTATATCAAAGAACCTTTTCCTTGTAACCTAAGTCAGTAAATTTAAGAGTAAATCTTTTACTACTCCACCTCCAGTCACATAAGCAGCTGTTTTGCCATGAATAATGCCTGCCAGAAATAAACTACTAACCTACAGCACCTCTGGCATCAATCACAGCATCAATCTTCATAGAGGAAAACATGAAATTGCTCACATCAAAGAGTTGGTTGAGCTAGAAAAATTCTCTACTAGGAAACCCACACTACAAATAAACAAAACAGAGGGTGAAACATGCGAATAATCAAATAGAAATACAACTGCCATGAGAGCAATGCGAAAACGAAGCAGGGAGAATGTTATTATTGGGATATAGAGACATTAAAACTCTGAGGATAATCTGCATAAAGACCCCAGAGTGTTGCTGTAACAAGATTGTTGGGTAACACTAAGTGCAATAGAAAGAAAAAAAGGTGAAGAGAGTTTTTTAAATATTTACATAGATATATACACCCAGAAAAAAAGAAGCACATAATAGCAGCACTCTTCTGCTTTAAAAGCTGAGCAGAATCTGTAAGTTTGCATGTTTTCTACAGAAAAGTTTAAGAAGTTGAAAAGTGTCTGTCAACTTACCCCCTCTTCTGACCTCTGATTTCTGCCTTCTTCTTCGCTTCTCTCCATCTTAGACTTTTGGGAGCTGTGCTGCTGCTGCTGAGAGAGTCATCCCTTCTCAGAAGGTTATCCTCAAGGTGAAGAAAATTCAAGGCAAGTGGGAAGATTCACCTGGACCTCAGAGACTGAGAGTTCTGAATCTTGAAGATTAATGATGGAGACTGAAGTATGATGACCACCGTGATTTCAGAGACAAGCAGGAACAGTCTACAGTGGACACTTCAGACCTTTTTAAATCTCACTTAACTGTAGGAGCAGTGCGACAAAACTGTCTGTGCCTGTATCTTGTGTGGGGTTTTTCTCTGATGTGTGGTGTGGAGAGTGAATTAAAATGTCTCGGTGTCTTTCATTCCAAATTGAGTCAGTTGTTTCACTGCCTGTAGACTCATAAGTGGCTTTATCAAACCCTTTGTGTCTGATGTTTTAGCAAAAAGCTCTTGGTCGAAACGAAGATGGGGTCTCTGACCCATGATGTTGGTGGTGACCCAGGTGGGGCACGTGAGGATCCGGGTAAGGACCCACAACGCTATACTAGCACAACGACATGGCAAGCACTTCTGCAGCGATGAGGAAAGCCTTCCCTCGCAATCACAGCCTGGTTCATTTAATCACAGCCAGTGTATTCAGGTCAAGCACCTGACGGACGAAAGGCTGGAAGACCTTATGAGCATTGCTGGAAACCACCACCTGCTCCACGGCCCACAAAATACCCACTACCTTTATGTGAGACAAAGTTCGCAGGGGAAAGTATCACTTTTAGCAGGAATAGTTGGTGCTTAGCTGAAAAATCCCCTCAGGTAAGGCTTTCAGAGGCTGCGGGGTGCAGGCCTGAGCCAAACCGTCAGCTGTAAAGCAGGGAGCAGCCTGTAGGAACTGGGCGGGAGGTTAACAGGAAATCCAGGACTTCTTCTGGGCGTGTGGTTTTTCATACCCAGTATTTCCTCGTAAGAAAAGCTCCCCAGACCTGTGGAACTACTTGTTCGAACCTGTGGGACTATTTGCTCCCGCGCGGGCTCTTTGAAAGAGGTGTCGGTGCGCTGGTAGGTGCCGGCCCGCTCAGCCAGCAGACGAGAAGAAGCAACAATATGCGAAGAGAAGCTGAATTAGCGTTGTTCTGGCGTCGTGTGACAGAGGGGGAGCGCCGAATCAGCCTCGGCTCTAGCCCCTGGGCAAAGCACTGAGGCGCCGCGACCGCCGCCCTGACGGCACGCAGAGGGCACCGCCCGCAGGGGCCGGCGCCGCCTCACGGGGCGGAGGGACACAGGGCGGGGCGGAGGGAGACAGGTCTGGGCGGTGCGCGCGCGAGTAGAGGCGGGACGGGGCTGAGGAGGGGCGAAGCTGCGCGCGAGACCCGGATGAGCCCGGCGGCCGCGCGATGACGTCACGCGCATCCCGCCAATGCGCGGCGGCGGCGGCGGCGTTTGAACGGCGGGGAGCGGTGCGCGAGCGGCTCCGAGCAGGGCACGGACACTCGGCCTGGGGGTGGCCGCGGCCGAATCGCCGGCCACTCGGGCAGCCGCGGCTCAGCGGGGAAACGCCCACGCCCGTGCAAGGAGCTGCGGCCGCGCTGGGAGCTTCCTGGAGACCTCCCCAGCCCAACCGTCCTACAGGGCCCGATCGGAGTGTGAAAGGCCGCGGCCTGGTCTCCGCTGCATTGAGCAGCTCAGGTAACCGGCGGCAGAGAAGACAATCGCCGATGCAAAGGCTGCGGGGAGACAGCCGTAGCTGCTTGTCTTGTCTGTCTGTGTGTGTGTGTGTGCAGTTACAGCTGTCATGAGCCTTAGAATCATTGTGGCTGGAACGGATCCTCCAGGGTCATCAAGTCCGGCCCTCATCCCAACAGCTCGCTAACCCCTAGACCTCAAGTGCTCTAGCTACTAAGTTTTTAAACACCTCCAGGGGTTAGGATTCCACTTGCTCCCTGGGCAGTCTGTTCCAGTGCCAAACCACTCTCAGGAAAGAGCTTCTTCCTAAGATCCAACCTAAACCTCCCCTGATGCAACTTGAGGCTGTTTCCTCTCGTCCTATCATTAGGAATTTGGAAGAAAAGACCAGCAGCAGCCTCGCTACAACCTCTCTATGCTACATAGAGAGCAATAAGGTCTCCTCTCAGCATCCTCTTCTTTAGAGTAAGAGAGAACCAGTTATCCCCAGTTCCCTCAGCCCTGTTCCCTCCATAGGACCTGTTCTCCAGCCTGCTTCCAGCCTTGTGCCCTTCTCTGTACCCATTGATGCTGGGGGGCAATGTGCTTAATGAGCTTTTTCACCCTTCGTCTTTCCTAAGGTCAAAGATGGCTGAACACTTGAAAAAGCCTTACAAAGACAGTCTGAGTGATATAAAGGAACGAATGAAAGAGAAAAGAAATCAGAAATGGGCAAGATTGGGTAAAACTGGACAGAAGACCTCCACTATAAAGATCAAACTACCAAGTAAGATGCTTAAATATCTTTTTTTGGGGTTTTCTTTCCTTAAACCAAGTTGAAATACCTGCTGTTCTGTTGCAGACAACAGCTCTAAGAAAATGAAGAGCATCCAAGCAAACAACAGAGCTCTAGCTCAGGCTGTTCAAGAAGAAAAGCTCAAAGTGAAGGATGCCCAGGCTGCCATTCTTAATTTAATGAGAGAAAACCAAGATCTGAAGGTTCAGATGTTTGACTTGCAAAGAAGACTTCGGATCAAACAAGCCCATGGACTTGTTGAGGTATTTTTAATAACAACTTCATGAATCAGTGAAACTAAACATCAGTATCTACACTAACCTACTGATACCTTTATGATCTTAAAAGCTTAATAAAAAGTTGTCTCAATGTGTAGAACATAATTTTTCATTTTTTCTAATCTGGAAATTAACTAATTATTCTATTTTTTCCCTCCTGATTACTCTTTTTTTTTAATCCTGATTAGTCTGTTTTCTGAAGTTATCACCCAGGTAGCTGATAGGAGAGTATGACAGTAATACCATGCTTTTCCTTCTTTTGTCTCTTAGAATCAACTGTCAGCTTTGAATGAGATACTTTCCAAAGTTTCTCAGCATCTACTAGACTCGATTGATCTCCTCGGCCCAGCAAAGAATTTGTGTTCCATAGGTGTGGTAAGTGCCTCTTCCTCTGAGAGGAAATGCTTGTGTTAGTTCTTTCCCTGACTGCTTCCAGCACAGATCCATGCAGGTTCTGATACTTGAGGAGGTACGACCAGTCCTACCGTAACCAGTATGACATGGTACTGTGCAGGAAGTTGTTAGTGGGACAAAGGCTCTGCTATGAGGTGATAGGGGCCTTCTTATTTTCTATGGGTTTGTTTTATCCTACTGACAGTTCCTTCCCTGGCCCTGCTCCAGCACCTCAATGTCCTTCTTACACGCCGGTGCCCAACACTGGACCCGGTAATCAAGGTGTGGTCTCACATGTGCAGAGTACAGGGGCAGGATCACCTCCCTACTCCTGCTGGTTACCTTGTTCCTGATCCAGGCCAGGATGCTGTTGGCCTTCTTGGCCACACTGCTGGCTCCTCTTCAGCCGGCTGTCAACCAACACTCCCAGGTCTTTTTCCACCAGACGGCTGTGTAGCCACTCTTCCTCCAGACTGTAGCTGCTTGTTGTGACCCAGCACTTGGTTTTGTTAAACCTCACAGGAGCAGAGCCTGTGAAATCCCTGCAGCACTTTGTGTCAGCCAGCCAGTAAGAAGGACTCCGGGGCATCTTTGGCCCTTCTGTGGGTAACTTGGCTGTTGTCTAGAACCTGTATGTGGTGCAAGCTTGTTGCGACTACTCAGTCACAATAAAACTTCTTGTGTTGACAGAATCAGCAAGAGCTTCCCTCTGTTCTTGAAAACACTTCCAGTGCCTTAGGACAAATATACCTGGGGTAAGTATCACCTAAAATTTGTATTTGAAAAGTCTTTTAGAGGAAGCTTAACTTTGTGGCAGGCAAAAGGGACCAAACCCAATGTGACAAAGTAGTTTGTTGTCTCAGACTGGAATCCAGTGCAATGAAGCAGTCTGTTGTCATACGATAAACCGGTGGCGTTTAGTGAGCGCTACGTCTGTCGTTTTCTCCAGGCGACCTCTGCGGTGCGCGGATGGAGACGGCCAAGGACTTGCGAGTGGAATGGAGGCTGACAGCGCCACTTCCTCCGCGCAAGTACTTCCAGACAAAGGTAACTAAATCCAGGCATCGGGCATTGCTTCAGGAATGTCAGTTCAGAATCTCATTATCGCTCTCGAAGTAACTCTCGAGTAATTTTCCACTTCTTGTCACAAGAACCATTAGCATTGACAACTGGTAAATGTTTTGAAGGAAGATGCCCAGCAAAGTGGGGAAGGAGTGTAAAAACGCTTTGCCTTTTGGATTACCCACAATCTAGTTTCATTTTCTTCCAAACAGTTAACAGAGTCAAGTCCTCTTCAGTTGTGCGTGATCATTTATGAAATCAAAGTCGTTAACAAAGCAAAATGCTTAGAAAAGTAAATCACAGAGCATCAGGGATTGGCAGGCACCCTGAAAGAGCATCTAGTTCAATCCCCCTGCCACAGCAGGATCCCCTAGATCCAGTCGCACAGGAACAGGGCCAGGCAGGTTTGAAATGTCTCCAGAGAAGGAGACTCCACAGCCCCCCCAGGCAGCCCCTGCCAGGACTCTGTCACCCTCACTGGGAAGAAGGTCCTTCTCACACTGATGTGGAACCTCCTCTGCTCCAGCTCACACCCAGTGCCCCTTGTCCTATCATTAGATGACACTGAGACATGCAGATAACCATTCCAGACAGCACGGCGTAGCAGAGAGTTCTAACACAGCGCACCTAGCTGCTCTGCCTGGGAGCTGGATTAAATGGAGCTTTCCTCCACCTGGGGAGGAAATCCTAACTGGAGCCTTGATTTTTGATAGGCTCTGAATTTTTGAGCCAAACCTTAACACACTGTTAATATTTAGCATTAAAATGTCTTTTTCCTCTTCCTTGTCAAGGACAAACCTCTGATTTTCATCCGGACAACATAGGGTCAAAGCTGGAAAACATTTCTTTGTGGGAAGAGGAGGGGATTGGCAATAGGTTACCAAAATGCGTGTCCACCCGCCGTCGCCATTCAAATCTGAGAAGTCACGCAGATTTCCAGCCTGCTCTCACGAACCATGCAGAAGCACCTGGTCCAATAGAAGAGCTTTCTAAAGAGGATGCAATCAGCCTTGAGGAGAGTCCAGCAAAGCATCCTGTTGAAAACATGAACCCCAGCGTTTCTCAGCTGAACAAAAACAAGTCAGATTCGCAGAGAGATTCAAAAACCGAACGGTTCAACCCGAACAGTGCTGATCTCAAACAACAGGAGTGCCAAAGCAGAGAAGACTGCCGAGTAAGAAGGGAGAAGCAGCGGAAGGGAAGAGCAGAACAGCCCAAAAACACTTTGAGACAACAACCCAAAAAGAGACAAACTAAAGAAGCTTCTAAAGAGAACTTGGACTTCTTGGGTGGCTCCAGCGATGCTTATGACTTCCACTTCGAGGAGTCTGTCCACGTTACGCCTTTTCGACAAAACAAGGTGAATGCTACCGACGCCGGCAAGGACGGCGGCAAACGCTTGTCTGAAACCAAGAGCAGCAATACTAGTGAGTCGAGTGATTCTGGAGACGACTTGGATGACAGCCTCTATGAGCCTTACAAGAGTAAATCCAAGAAACGGAAAAGCTCAGTGGGCAAGAAGCACCCCTCGCCAGTCCAAGCCAGACCACGGTCCAAGAGATGTCTGGCGCCGCGTGAGCCAGAAGCTCGTGATGAAAAAGAGCCTGAAAGCGACAAATTGAGGGACGAGGCTCTCAGTAAGTGTGGGAACCAACTGGGTTTGTTTGCTTGAAAGGTAACAACGTTGTGCAGGGGACAACAGTTTTGATTTTAAGCTTTTTAAAGCTACAAACAGAATAACCTTGTAGCAGCCATTAGGTTCATTCTCCTGTCTGCTTTTTGTTCCTCAGCAGAAACTGGTATTAAGACCAGTTGTAAGAAAGTGGTTAACAGCAAATTGCTACTGTATTTTGGGTGGTTTAGGGCCTAGGCTGGACTTGATGATCTTAGAAGCCTTTTCCAGCCACAATAATTGTGCTGCTGTGGAAAAATAAGAGTATGAACTGAGAGGGACGTGGAATAACAAACCCCACTTTGCCTGCAGCTCCTTAGATTTCCTCTATTTTTCAAGTTAAAATCCAAGAATATTTCAGAGGATCAAAAAGTACTAAGTGCAAAGATGAAGGTAATAGTTCTGGCTGAAAGTTACTCCGGATGTTGTGTACTCATGGATGGTCTTTTTTAAGGTAGCTTGCCCAAAATGCCTCAACTGTGCCCAATCTTTTCCCAGAGCACCCTCCTGAGCCAACCCGTGGCCGTCTCTCTGATGTTACCAACACTGCTTCACCGTCCCCCGGCACCAGGAGTTCACCTGCTGCCCCAGAGGGCGAAAGACCACCGTCTCCAAAACGCAAGCGAAGCTGCACTCTCTCCGTGCGCTACAAAGAACCAAGTATTACAGCGTAGGTGTCCTCCTTTCCAATGTGGCGTCAAGTTCATGACACTCCAGCAAACAGAGGACTTGAAGGGATCATTTAAACATTGAAAATAAGTTATCAGATACTCACAGATCATTAGGGCTTGGAAGGGACCTCCAGGGGTCATCACATCCAACCCCTCTGCTGGAGCAGGATCATAGAACCAAAGACAGGTCACACAGAAACATCCCAACGGGTGTGGAAAGTCTCCAGAGAAGGAGACTCCACAACCTCCCTGCACAGCCCGTCCCAGTGCTCTGTAACCCTCACAGTAAAGAAGTTCTTCCTCATGTTGAGGTGGAACTCTCAGTGCTGCACCTGACACCCGCTGCCCCTTGTCCTATTGCAGGGTGCAAGTGAAAAGAGATTGTCTCTTTCTTCTCGACACCCAGCCCTCACGGATTTGTAGGCAGCGATTAAAAGCTCTTAACAAAACGTTCCAAGAGAAGCCTTGATACTAGTGGTTCAGAGTAGTCCCCAGGAAGCTGAACTTAGTAGCTAGAAGTCAATGTTTCAACTGATGTGGGGCACAAAATTCAACTTTCCCTTTCTTGTCTTTCACAGGAAGCTCAGGAGAGGAGATCCCTTTACAGACACAAATTTTCTGCACTCTCCAATTTTCAAGGAAAGAAAAGGGGCCAAATGCCATCCTCACAAGAAAAACACCCTCTCAAACTACAAGGAGAATTCTCACAAGCAAAGCTCTCTCTCAAATTACGACGAGAAGTTTGTTGGTTGTCGCTGAGGTTTCTGGTCGTAACAGCAAAACCACGTCCTTCCATGAAGAAAGGAAGTCTTTCACCCAGGAAAAGACTGTTTGTTGTACAATGCTCTGCACACAGGTGCAGTTCTGTGTGTCCAGTACGAAGGATTTGGGGTGAAGGGGGGTTGTTTTAATACAGTTACTTGTTC
This sequence comes from Rhinopomastus cyanomelas, assembly GCA_013400115.1. Taxonomy (NCBI): domain Eukaryota; kingdom Metazoa; phylum Chordata; class Aves; order Bucerotiformes; family Rhinopomastidae; genus Rhinopomastus; species Rhinopomastus cyanomelas. The sequence goes on along the minus strand of VXBP01002707.1, from coordinate 1,035,875 downwards.
TAATGATAATGAAGACGCAAGACTGCTTTTGTCACTGCAGTGCTTCCACTCAGACTCCTGAGAGGAGGCACTGCTGCGTCACCCACCCGTGAGATCACCCACTCTGATCTCACAGTGGTTGGCAAATGGGAACTTAAGGGGTTTAAATGTTTTTATGGGGCTTTTTAGTAACAGCCCTCGGGGGCTTTAGTAACGACGTACAGATCGTGTTTGTATAAAGGGTGTCGTTTCATACTGGAGCTCGTAATAAATGCCTTGCTGTTTGCAGACAGCGTGGAGGTGGTGGTTTTTGCACAGTTTCCACGTTTGCGTTAAGGGTGCCGTGCCAGCCAGCCCGTGTGCTCCTTCCCCATCTTCTGTGGCACAAGCACACGTTAAATGCAAGCAGGGCAGTGGTGGTTTGATTCTGCAGCAGTTTACAGTTGGTTGGTACTGCTAAGAATGAGTCACCAAATGTTAGGGTTTGGAAGGGACCTCGAAAGATCATCCAGTCCCATCCCCCTGCCACAGCAGGATCCCCTGGATCCAGTCACACAGGAACACGTTGAGATGGATTTGAAACATCTCCAGAGGAGAGACTCCACAACCCCCTGGGCAGCCCCTGCCAGGGCTCTGGCACCCTCACCAGATGGTGCTGGTCAGACTTCCACGCTGAATTCTCAGCTCAGCAAAACCACCTCCCGAGACACTGTCCCAGCTCTCACCAAATTGTTTGAGATTCTGAGGAGACAGGACTAGCAGCACGGCGAGTCTCTTCGTGTGGAGCTGGGGGGTTACCTGGAATGGTCACGCATTTCCATTCCGAGTTCTCCGCCCAGCAAACCACCTCCTGAGGCCTTTTCATGTAGTTTCTAATGTACCTAGGACATGCAGTGACTGTGCCCCGGCAGCTTCACCGTGCTCGGCTGTGTGTTTGCAGCGCGAGAACTAAGCAACGAGAAGAAGAGACCAAAGTGAGTAGGCTTTTGTACATATATAATTTAAAACTATTCTGTACCAGTACAATATATTAATCTTACAAATGTAAAATTCATCAGCTATTAAAGCATTTTTGCAAAAACCACATCTCCTACGGGAACTCTTATTGCACAGTTATCTATGAAAATATTAATTCTTAAATTAGAAAACAAAAGGGTTCAATATAGAAGAGACAAATCTGATTGAAAGACAATAAGAAAAGATCTACTCTGAAAATAACAAAAGTTTCACAGGATACCAAGCGGAACAGGTGCGTCTGGAGGCCCGAGCTACAAAACCAGGAGGACACAGCATCCGGTACTGGCTATGGAAAAACAACAAAGTCCTGACTGTACCTTTGTTAGAGAGCTACACGCAGGTCAGAACTACCCCGATACAAAGCACGACGGCAAGCCTAGTGTTAACAGTCTGAACACCTCGTGTACCACGGTTACCTGCTTCCAGGTAGCTCCTGACACCTACTTGCTGGATCACCCTGGTGACTGATCATTGCACAGGCATTCTGCGCGAACAGATTCGTTTGACACGGCACAGGACTGGGGTGTTTTCAGTCTTTTAGAAACACTGGCTTTGACCAGTGTGACATCTGTAAATACAAAATACCAACAACGAGGGTGGAATCTGTTTGGTTTCTTTTGCACAGGAGCAATTCTCATTTACAAGGCCTCTAACTGGAAAACGTCGTGCGACGGCTGTTTGGCCTGTGCTCATCTCCGTGTACCTCTCCGACGTAGTGTAAAGCAGCAGTAATACATGAGATATATTATATAGAAGTGCTCCTTTTGAAGAGATAACATGGGTTGTACAATGGTAGGATGTTCCTGGGTCTAACTAATCACAGTTAATAAGCATCTTACAGTAAAGCTTGGTAGAAAATCCAGTTTACCACAGAGCATCTGCGCTAGAAGCTGTCACATATCGGCTTCTTTTGTGTCTAATGGTCTTATCTCTCATGGATCAACTAAAGAGGAGGAAATCAGGTGGATCATGAAGTGCAGCAAAACCTTAACTCTGCTGAGCCAATGGAAACTGTCTGGTCCTTAAGAATCAGATTCTCTGGAGTTACTCTGCTCTGGCTTCCACGAGAGTCAGATTCTCTGGAGTTACTCTGGGTACTTATGTCCTGCATAAGCCGAGACACCACGACATCACACCCCTGGCCAGACTGTTCTTTTCTTCACCAATAGTGGTTACGAGACTACGATTTGCAGGTCAAATATTTATCAAAACCCAAAACGAATAGAAAACACTTGCATCTAGCAAAGATCACAGGCAGTTCTTGTCTTCAGAACCGGCCGCTCTCCTCTCGCAGCTTCTCAACCAGCTGAGTGTTTCTTTTAAAAAACAATCTTACAAAAAGATCCTACAAAGAAATGGGTGTTTTGAGAAGTGTTGTTTTCCCTTGCTGTGTCGTGTTCTACTGGCAGGTAACCAACAGTCCTAAACCTTTATCAAACAGGAACTGCATTAGGCAACGTCGAACATCTGTTTGTCTGGGAATTGTCTTCATGTGCAGTTCCCCCCGTGTTTCGTGGGGGGTTTCTGAGGCTGTAGCTGAGCACACGGCCGTGGGCACACACCAAAGAACTTCTTCCGTAATTAAATACATTATAAAGCCTTTTAATAAAATAATTTCTGTAACTTCAGTATAATACACGTCTGCAAAACTAAAAAGGGGGTTTTTTAAAAGTGCTAAGTATTAAACACAAGGTTCTCGAAAGCTTGAAAGTCCCAACAGAATCAAGAGGAGATAACGGCTTCGCCGGCCCGCAAAGTGGGCGCGCAACTTCCTCGTGACAAAACCGAGCCCAGAGACAGCGTCACTTGTCAATTAATCCCGCTTCCTTAATTTTGGTGTAGAAGAATTTCTCCAGTATATTGGCACATTTGTAGTACTCGCTCTCGGGGGGGTTGTACTCTCTGCAATTTGTAAAGACCCGCTGCAAGTCTGCCATGAACAATTTCTTAGACACGTAGTACCTATTCTTGAGGCGCTCGCTCATTGTTTTGAGATCTGCACAGAAGAGAGACAGATTGACAGCGTTTGGTTCCAACACGTTTCGAAGGCAACTTCCCCTTAGACTCCTTAGGCTTTGCAGTTCCTAATCATCATCAAACATTAGGGGTTGGAAGGGACCTCGACAGATCATCCAGTCCAATCCCCCTGCTGCAGCAGGATCCCCTAGACCAAGTTGCACAGGAACACATCCAGGCAGGTTTTAAACGTCTCCAGAGAAGGAGACTCCCCAACCTGCTGAGAGACTGACTGACAGCAGCCTGCAGTGAGTGTGTCACTGGTTCTCTAACAGCATTAAGAAGTACAGAAAGGTGCAGAGGTGCAGTAAGAAGCAGCAGCACAAATCAGATCACTGCATCACCGCTGAAACTCTGTGGCTCAGCAGCCACAAGCACAGAGCAACGTTATCAGCAGCTGCACGCTCCCCTCTGCCGTGAACCACGGGGCCACTGAACATCAGGGACCGGAAGGGACCTTTCTGCCTTCCTCCCTCTGTAATAGATCTGGGGCTCTGCTCCAACAGATGCACTTGCTGGCGGCTTCACAAACCAGGTTCCCAACAAGGACTTCAGAGAATCACAGAACATGAGGGGTTGGAAGGGACCTCAAAAGATCAGCCAGTCCAATCCCCCTGCCACAGCAGGATCCCCTAGATCCAGTCACACAGGAACATGGCCAGGAGGGTTTTAAATGTCACCAGAGAAAGAGAGTCCACAGCCCCCCTGGGCAGCCTATTCCAGGGCTCTGGCACCCTCACTGGGAAGCAGGTCCTTCTCACACGGATGTGGAACCTCCTCTGCTCCAGCTCACACCCACTGCCCCTTGTCCTGTCACTGGGTGCCCCTGAGCAGAGCCTGGCTCCATCCTCCTGACACCCACCCTTCACATACTGATCAACACTCATGGGGTCACCCCTCAGTCTCCTTTTTTCCCCAAGCTCAAGAGCCCCAGCTCCCTCAGCCTTTCTTCATCACAGAGACATTCCACTTCCTTGATCCTGCATGACCAACAGCTCCATGCTTTAAATTTTAAAAGCAGACAAACAAAACCATTGTTGTCTTGGGCAACCTTGGCAGATCTACAACACAAAGACACGTTTTCCTACGGCCAGTTGCAGGAAGCAGTTTCCTAAACTTCAGTGGAAGCAAGCTGTTAAGATTTGATTGGAAAAGCCTGGTACTCGCGATAGGATTTTCTTTGTGAGACACAGAAAGCTGAGATCTGTTAAACTCTTGAAGCAGTGCAAACGCTCAGCTGTTCCCAAAAGTCTACCTCAACGTTTTCTAACACCCCAGCAAGGTCTTCAATAACCAGCGACTGCGCACAAGAGCATAACCATACAACGTGGGTAAACCCCTCAGTCCCTCAGCTCCTGGCCAGCTGCACCACTTTAGAGCTTGTCAGAGCTCTCCAGGCCTGCTTTGACTTCACACATACCCACCACGAAGGCCACAAAGCAGCCACACGTTTCCAGCACCAGTACTCTTGGCCCTGCAGAGCTGCCAGCCATCCAGCTACAGGTGAATCTACCGTTCAGCACGAAATAATCAGGCTACAGTCGACCCTCCGTGTCTCCAGCTATAAAGACTTTTCAACTCTGTACTTACAAAAACACTCTATACTTAGAAAATGTTAATAGCATTACCCATGGGAAACCTTATCACTTCATAATATCCAGGAGCTTCTGTTCTCTTCACAGGTTCCATGAAGGGCCAAGCGCTTTGATGGCTCTTTGGTAAAGAAAAAAGTAAGGTATCTAATACGGAAACGCTACATCGCAAGTCAAAGCACAATCTTTCCAGAAGGCAAACTAGGACCAGCACTCACCTTCACCTGCTGCAGGATGGTTTTTAACGTGCTGTAAAGCTGGTCTGGATCCTTGGTCTCCTTACTTGAAAGGAAGCACAAACAGCAGAGGGTTAGCTCTTACACCCCTTCGATTCCTTCCCGTGATGTGCAGCGCAGCCTACAAGCAGCTAGGAGAGGCTCCAGCGGTTTATGGAAGGGATGTGGTTAATAATGAAACCCAAATGACACCATCGCCCCCCAGGCTTCCCAAACACAAACAGCCCCCCACTTCAAAACCCGTCCCTTACAGGCTGTGCAAAAGATGGAAGGAAGTGTCACACGGCGCTGCTTCCAGACTTTTCTCTAGGCCACCTTCCCAGTGCTGAGCAGCGCACTCTGTGCGGCACTTACCCTCTTTCCTTCACGCTCGGCTTCCAGCCAGTCTCTCCTACACAGCAACGACACGAGAGATTACGTGGGAACCACAGGAAGACTAAACATTAGCTGACTTACTGCAGCCCTAAAAAGACAACCCGCTGCGGCAGGAAGAGGGGTTTCTTTTCATGGAAGCCACTCCTAAGAAACAAGACAAGCACCTAGCCTACAGCTCCGTTCGATTGTCTACGTGCCGCCTCCTCCAGACTGCTGAACAGACTCAAACCACCCCTACAAGAAACACACAGAGTTTTCACCACAGTGTCTCACCACAGCCTCCCTGTTGTTTATGATGTCAAGGTTATCCAGTTTGCTTCGCTGAGGACAGGCAATAAACAGCAGGAAGTTGAAAGAAGCCCCCCAGAAGATGACACTTTAATGCTCTAATCCTGTTTTGTCCTAGAAGCCCGTGTTTATCACAGAACTCATCCTTGGACAGTCTCTGCATGGAATCACAGACCATTAGGGACTGGAAGGGACCTTGAAAGATCATCCAGTCCAGTCCCCCTGCCACAGCAGGATGTCTTAGATCCAGTCATCAGGGATTGGAAGGNAGGGACCTCCCAAGACCATCCAGTCCAATCGCCCTGCCACAGCAGGATCCCCTAGATCCAGTCATTAGGGATTGGAAGGGACCTCCCAAGACCATCCAGCCCAATCCCCCTGCCACAGCAGGATCCCCTAGATCCAGTCATTAGGGATTGGAAGGGACCTCCCAAGACCATCCAGTGCAACCCCCTGCCACAGCAGGATCCCCTAGATCCAGTCACACAGGAACATGGCCAGGCAGGTTTGAAACAGCTCCACAGAAGGAGACTCCAGAACCCCCTGGGCAGCCCCTTCAGTGCTGGAAATCCACGTTTATCACAGCTCCTGCTGTGGCAGGGGGATTGGACTAGATGGTCTCTCGAGGTCCCCTCCAAGCTCTAATGTTCTGTGGTTCTGTGGACTCATCCTCGGGCAGCAGCACGGTGCGTGGCTGCCGACCGCAGGGTGATACCAATCCAGATGCCTTCAGGATGTCTTGAAGACAGAAATTGTAATGGAAACACAAGAACCTTTATGGAAGTCAAACCAGCAGACCAAAGCAATTACATTGGAATCAAAAAGAACTAAGTGAGTACGTTAGTGTTTCTAGTCCTGGACCTTTCTCGCTCTGCTCTGCTTCTGCTCTACATTAGGAGAGGCTGACACGTACTGATTCCAGGGATGCTTTCTATGGGGATCTGCCGCACTCCATCCTTGAAGCAAGAAAGGCCGGGGTAAACTTTGCGTATCTGGGCCTGTTTCCTTTCTATCAGCTTTTTAATGATCTGTAATAAAGCAGCAAAGAAAACAAAAAATAATAGGTTGGCTCAAAAGTCACAGAGGATTAACACGACGAAGAGAAACGCTCCAGCTTCCTCATCTTAGGGAGCTTTACAGGATTTGTGTGCAGTGATGACCGTCACAGAATCACCCTGGCTGGAAAGGACCTCCAGGGTCACCAGGCCCAGCCCAACAGCTCCCTGACCCCTAGACCATGGCCTCAAGGGCTCTAGCTACAGTTTTAAACCCCTCCAGGGATGGGGACTCCACCACTGCCCTGGGCAGCCTGCTCCAGTGCCCAACCACTCTCTCAGCAAAGAGCTTCTTCCCAACATCCAATCTAAACCTCCCCTGACACAACTTGAGGCCATGACTTGACGGCTACGATGGCCAGCACTGACCAATGCCAGCAGCAAACCAAACCAGCCCAGAATCCACCCTGTTCACATTCACACTTCTATTGAAGCTCAGGCATCTCTTCACTGCTCTTCATTTGAGCAGACAAGTGGACATACTTCAGTCACACTACTCGATCTCACAAGACCTTGCTCAGTTATCATCTGTGAGGGAATTTAACTATGAAATACCCAAAACATTAGCCCCTGTCCACACCTCTACCATCACAAAGCTTGTTAGGTGGATTTTCATGCTTCAGCTGCAACATGCTGTCACTGGAACTTGAATCACAGAACACTAAGGATTGGAAGGGACCTCGAAAGATCACCTAGTCCAATCCCCCTGCCACAGCAGGACCACCTAGACCAAGTGGCACAGGAGTGAAAGAACCACTCGAACTGATAAAACCACCCTGCTAATGTTTCGAGCACCACAGCAAAGCAGAGAGCTAACCTGGCACCGCGCGACTCGTTTACAAACATCTGGACAGATGACAACATTCAGCCTTTACCTCTTTCTGCTTTTTAATGATGACAGAAAATTCCGTGTAGGGGATCCTTGGATTCAGTTCGCAGCCCATTAATGTGGCCCCCTCATAATCCTTGATGTAGCCAACATATTTGGCTTTTGGTACTTTAATATCTTTGGAGAAACCCTGAAGAAGAGGAAAAAGTTGTCATGATGCCATTTTCCTTTTACAATTGTTTTCAGTGAAACGTTACAAGGACTAGAAACTAATTTATCATACACTTAAAACACAGACAATACAACGGGCAGCTACAGACTGTGGTGCTGCAAACACCTTCTCACAGCAGTCACTTGATGCAGGAATGGTCAAGGGCTTTTTTTAATATATATACATGAAAAGAAGGGAGATAGGGCAGATAAGAAGGGGAAGCAAAAGGTTTTTGCCCATCCTGCTACATGCCAGCTTCCTGTGCCAGCTGAATTCTTACAGTGACTTACTTGCTTCTTGAAGTAGCCGATAGCATATTCATCCGCATACGTGAGGAAGTTGAGGATGTTGTGTTTGATGTGGTACTCCTTCAGGTGGTTCATGAGGTGAGTCCCATAACCCTGTGTGAAATGTGAGAGTAAAAAGCCATCACAAAGCCTCCACGGGCAGCGCGTACTAGGAACTGTGGACGGGGGGCTAGTACAGACAGGTTCCAAATTCAGTTCTCCCTCTGCTTTACAGATTTCCCCATAACTAACTTGGTGACACACACTCAAGGTCAAACTGTTTACAGCTGTAAGGGTGTCTCTGTGACCCATCAGGGAACATAAAGCATCACAGCTTCCACTCGGGAACATAAAATATGGGGCTGGGAGTCTCCTTCTCTGGAGACAAAACCTGCCTGGACACATTCCTGTGTGACTGGGTCTAGGGGATCCTGCTGTGGCAGGGGGTCGGACTGGATGATCTTTCGGGGTCCCTTCCAACCCTGGCTGTGTCCCTTAGTGCCCTGGTCTGGCCAGTGTGGTGCTGTTAGGTCCTGGGCTGAGCCTGACGAGCTCACAGGCTTTTCCAGCCTCAGTAATTCTGTGATGCTGTAGTTATCCGAGCTCAGAACAGACACAGGCAGAGCACGTTCTCTGACTGTCACACTGGCTAAAACACTGGGCTATCTTTAAGGCAGGGCACAAAATACAACTCAAGCACTAAAAACCGCCACGAACTTTCACTCCCACTGTGTGAGCCCTCCAGACACACAGAGCTCTTCCCTTCCCAGCGGGGCACGCAACGTCTGCCCCTTCAGCTGCCACAAACCCACGGCCCGGCTCTCCGGGCTTCAGCTGACAAGGCCTGAGCTACAGCACCATCTAAAGACAAAATCCTGAGGCAAACAGATGGCCTGCAGCCCCCGGGGGAAAGCAGGAGGAAAACCCTGCACCCACAGACTCACGGAGCGTTAGGGACTGCAAGGGACCTCAACAGATCATCCAGTCCATCCCCCTGCCACAGCGGGATCCAGTCGCACAGGACCACGTGCAGGTGGGTTTCAAACATCTCTACAGAAGGAGACTCAATAATGAAGTGTCTTATTATGGTGCTGCTGATGCTAAATCTGCACACTCACTCAGTCTGTGCATTGTGTTCAGAGTCATCTTCCCCTCTATTTGGCAACCTGGAGGTACAGTCAGCCTAACAATACGAGGAGCACATGCAGCAGAGCACGGGCCTCAAGAACATTTCAGGAGCTCTAGTAGGGAATTGTTTTTACCTTAACTTGCTCGTTGGAAGTCACAGCACAGAAGACAATCTCTGTAAATCCTTGGGAGGGGAACATCCGGAAGCAGATACCACCGATAACACGACCATCTTTTATCAGCGCCAGGGTCTTGTGTTTCCTGAAGGGACAAACACAGCAGTCGCTTGCATTCAGGTACAAGAAGTGCTGGTACTTCCCTTTGTGCCGAAGCAGGCACGAGTGCCTCTGTTTAGTTGGCTGAAGAGCTGATACCTCAACATCCCTCTCCGACCTGGAGCCAAGGGTCAAGACTTTTAGTGTAATCCTCAAGGTCTGTGCCCCTGTACCGCTTCATGCAGGGCAGAGATAGAGGAATTGGGAGTGATGGGTAAGGAAGGAGGAGAGGTGGGGGGAAGTGTTCTAAGCTTTTATTTCTCTCATTACCCTGCTCTGATTTGATTGGTAATGTCCCCCAAGCCAAGACTCTCTTGCCCATTGCAGCACCTGGTGAGTGAGCTCCCTCACCTCGTCTTAGCCCTTCGCTACCTCCCTTGTTGAGCTGAGGATGCAAATAGCTTTGGTGGGCACCTGGTGACTAGCCAGGGTTAACCAGGTACAGCTCCACAACCAGAAGGCACTTGTTGTTAATAAAGTCACTAAGACAGTGTTTGGGTTCAATGCAACTGGACTGGAGTTGTGGGGGCTTGAAAAGAGAGGAAAAGGCTAGTGCAGGTAGAGCCATCCACCACAGGAGCCCAGCCAGCCCCCTCCCTGCACTCTGCCTGCAGCCAGCAGGAAGCTCTCTCCATCTCTCCCACCAAACCCCTCCGTACTCACGGATCAAAGACCAAGCGCGTGATGTACTCCTTCGGCATTCGAGGCAACTGATGGGAGAACACGTTCTGCAAACCCACCAGCCACATCATGATCTTCTTGTTTGGCTTCTGGTTCAGGGAGTTGCCGACCACGTGGAACTCGATCACACCCCTGCGCTCTTCCAGCCTCGCCGCCTCGTCGCGCGCAGAGTGCGCCGAGAGGAAGTTGGTCTGCGGCACAGAAAAGAGCAACAAAACCACTTTCTGGAGATGTAGGGACATGATAGTACCCCTGCACTCTGCACTTTTGGGTGCCACAGTATGAGAAAGACACTGAGGTGCTGGAGTGGGGCCAGAGAAGGGCAGTGAGGCTGGGGAGAGGGCTGGAAAACAGGCCCCGTGTAGAGCAGCTGAGCTTGAGCAGGGGGTTTGGACTTGCTGACCCCTGGAAGTTCTTTCCAACCCCTAATGATCTGTGTGTATATAGCTGAAGTTCATAGAGGCAATTCATTTAACTTCTTTCTCCACAATCACTTTGCGATGCCAAAACATCTCCGCAGGCACAGACTGTTTATTTTCTGAAGCAAAGTTTGGCTGCTGGGTTTCTAGTCACTGCCAGCCCCAACAGCCAGCCTGGCTCAGCACTTGCAGCACTCGGAGCCATCAGTCACAGTATATAGTTTGAGTTAAGACATGTAGGTGGATCCAGATCTTCAGCACTCTCCAGCTAAACCTTGGCACGCAAGAGCTGCTGGCAAAACACAGCCTGGCGAAGGGAACAGAAGGAGGCAAAGCTGGCCAGTCTGCACAAGGCACCGCTCTGCGGTTCTGTCAGGTTTCCTCTTGCAGCAGACAAAAAAGAGCAACTGTGGAAGATGGAGCAAGTAACTGTTTGAATCAGCCCTTCAGCACTACACAGAGGCTTAAATGCAGGATCCTCCTTCTCTGGAGACGTTTAAAACCCACCTGGACATGTTCCTGTGCGACTGGATCTAGGGGATCCTGCTGGGGCAGGGGGGATTAGACTGGTCTTTCAAGGTCCCTTCCAATCTGTAATGACTGGATCTAGGGGATCCTGCTGGGGCAGGGGACTGGACTGGATGCTCTTTTGAGGTCCCTTCCAACCCCTAATGATTCTGTGACTCATCAGTAGGTTTTGATCATCTAACCACGATCTTTGACAGTGTCCATTTTTCTTACTGAGAGCACGGTGAAGTTCTGTGGGCCCCTGGCTTCCTGCAGGCTGGAACACCCACCAAAACCAGTCAGTTTGCACCACCAAGTCTACATATTTCTCACCTCTGGGCCAAGCATGGCTGCAGGGTCTGTAATTGTCGACATGACCTCATTGATTAGCTCAATGGGAATATCTCCTATAACCCTTGGCCTTTTGGAATCCTCCAGAGAATAGGGCTCGTTATTTTTTCTCTTTTCACCTATAAAACAAAACCAGGACAAATGAGAAACAACCAGGCTGTAGGCAATTAGCACTATGAAGGGTAGCAGGCGCGGGCGGTGTTATACTCTGGGGTTTGTATGCCAAGTTTTGGTGGGTGCTTTGAACCCCTACAAAAAGGGTGAAAGAGAAATAAATGACTTGTGAACAACACCACCTATCACTGATGTCATTTTGCCTTTGCACTGGTGTGTTAGCAGGAGGAATACACCTATTAGTCTTTTCTTTTTACCTCAACATCCTTTATGGTGAGCCTCTATAATCGAGTCTTCTTCTCTGGAGACATCCAAAACCCACCTGGCCGTGTTCCTGTGCGACCTGCTCTAGGGGATCCTGGACTGGGTGATCTTTCGAGGTCACCCTTGTTCGGTGACTCTGTGGATGCTGTCACTGCTGGACAACATGAAATCCCATTTTGGGATTCCCCAGGATCAAGCACCCAGTACCAAGTTCCGTCACCCTTTTTCTAAGCAGAGAAGCACCCCCAGTCTGTCACATCGCACCTCTATTTGGCTCAGGAAACACACACAAGCTTCCCAATCAAAACACATCATGTAAATCATTAACCTACAAGATAGCAAAAGCAACTAGTTAAACAAATTAGCCAAAGAAAAGTAAAGCAAAGATAAGCAAAGAGACAAGAATACTGATAACACCTGCTGCCAGCTCAGGATTCCTTTAAGCAGTGACCTGCTGAATAGTGGGGAAGCACACAGACAGGAGCAGCACTTAACCAGTGCCTGTGGTTCTTCCCCAAAGAAGTGCCAAAGGTCAGAGCCAGGATGCTGCATTTTGCCTGTGAGCAGCACTTAGCAGCAAGATAAACCCCTTTGGTTTTTGTTGTGGTCTCCCCTCCCCTGTCCCCAACTAAAATCCACAATAGCCTTAAAATCCTCTTTGTGAAACGACCAGGTAGTCCAGGGCCCACCGTGCCCACTACTTCACAGTTGGTACAGAGGGTTTTCCCACAGCACTGGTGCTCCCCATCGAGAACTGGACTCGAGGGGAGGCCTCCCCAGTGCTCAGGACGGGGGGAGAATGATGTCCCTAGTCCTGCTGGCCACACTGTTGCTGATACAAGCCACGATGCTATTGGCCTTCCATCACCTGGACACTCTGCTGGCTCCTGTTCAGCTGGCTGTCACCCACTACTGCCAAGTCCCTCTCTGCCAGGCTGCTCTCCAGCCACTCCTCCCCAAGTCTGCAGCTGCAGGGGGTTCTTGTGGCCCAAGTGTAGGACCCTGCCCTTGGCCCTGTTAAATCTCATCCCGTTGGCCTCTGCCCCTTGACCCAGATCTCTCTGCAGCATCTTCCTCCCCTCCAGCAGATTGACACTCCCCCAGCTCGGTGTCTTCCACAAATCTACTAAGGGTGGATTCCATCCCCTCATCCAGGTCATCAGTCAAGATGCTGAACAGAACTGGGTCCAGTACTGAGTCTGTAGCTGCCCAGGGCAGTTCCAACCACAGCCTGGCCGCACAACTTCATCAGTCTGAAAAGAAGCACGGAACTGGCAAGCTCCCAGAATAACCCCTGTTTTCCTACCACTTCAGTGATTTTTGCTGATCTGTAATTACAAGAAAAAGTCTTGTACTCATTTTCCCACTTCTAAGACCATTTCCTACCTTGTCCCTCAAACAAAGCTGCACTGTAGGAGCTACCTAAAGTGCTCAGTGTGTTCTTAGTGCTCCTCTGCGCCAGCACTGAGAACTCATTTAGCTTTTCCTACTTCCTTGAGGACTTGGTTTACATAAGCTCGTGACCGTCTCTCTGACCTACAAACTCCTGACAGGCTCATTAATTCTGAGGTTTGTTTTAGGATAAATTACGCATTCGAAAACTTTTTCCTTCCCGACCTGACCTCATTCAGGTTTTAAATTTAACCCGCTTGGTGCGTTCATGCTTCTCTTTATCATCCAGATTCACACGGTTTCAGTAGCTTGGAAGACTAAAAATAAACAAGTAAGTGAAGTTGTCCCTTCTGGTCTGTTTTTCTTTAGCCCAAACCTTTTTCATGGCCCATAATACATGTGCTCCAAGTCACAGAATCATGGAAGATTAGGGATTGGAAGGGACCTCGAAAGATCATCCACTACTATCCCCCTGCCACAGCAGGACCACCTAGATTAGGTTGGACAGGTATTTGTCCAAGTGGGTTTTAAATGTCTCCAGTGAAGGAGACTCCACAACCTCCCTGGGCAGCCTGTTCCAGTGCTCTGTCACCTTCACCATGAAGTTCCTTCTCATATTTATGTGGAACCTCCTCAGTTCCTTCTCACACTGATGTGGAACCTCCTCTGCTCCAGCTCACACTCACTGCCCCTTGTCCTATCACTGGGTGCCCCCGAGCAGAGCCTGGCACCCTCCTCCTGACACCCACCCTTCACACATTGATCACCATTAATGGGGTTCAGTAAAGTGCTTCTTCACACCAGCAGACCTTTCCCCCTTCTAGTCTACTTTCTCAAAGACTTCTGCTGGTTAAACATCCCCGCAGTGGAGAACAGGCACGTGTGCACACAGTGGTGACACAGCTCCACGTCCGGGCTGCAACGTGAACGCAACAGTCGCCATGTGCTGCCACTGCCAGTACCACCCACAGCGGGCAAGAAGCAAGTGTCCTTCTCCATTACCTAGGTTTGGGTCAAGAGCAGAAGACACTTTGCCGGCAGGACTCATGTTGCCACTGCTTGGTTGCTCCAGAGACGAAGGACTTGCGCTGTATGAAACAGACCTCGCGACGGGAGGCGGGCTGATAACTGTAACAAAGACAGACCATCAAAGCCAGGGCACTCGTGCCATCGGAGCGCTCAGCCTGCCTCAGCCTGCTCCACTGTCGCCCTTTCCCACCAGAGAGGGACCTTCATGCAAGGAAGCACCCGAGACCTCAGCCACCTTTGCTTACTGAGGCACGCTGGTTTCAGTGGAGGCTGCTCTGCGTACGGAGCTGCACATCTCAGAGCTGAATTCTGAGGTGCAGGTTTATCGTGACGTTCAGGCGCTCCCTAGCCCACCGCTACACGCGAGTTACCTGTCTGGATTCCCAGCTGGCCGCTCTGGGAGCTGGACACCATGAAATCCTGATCCCAGATGGGAGAATTCTGGCTGTACACTTCTTCTTCCAGCATTGACAGGAACCTAGGCACAGCACCGGGTGAAACACTAACTTAGTATGACAACTCAAGGCAGGTTCTTCTTCAGGATAAGCATTTGCAGCTTCCAGAACTTAAAAGCACTTACTCATTTAGTACAAAAACGCTGCCCAACAAACACAAAATCACAACCAGAGTAGACATCACGTGTCTTAGTCCAGTAGAGTGCTTTTATCCACGAAAACTGACCTGGGGTTATAAGCAAGAGTTGTGCCAAGGAACTTATTGTATACAATGATGACAAACTGTGGCTTCTTTGATAAGCTACTGCTTCACAGACCACAGACATTAGGGATTGGAAGGGACCCTGAAAGATCTTCTAGTCCAATCTCCCTGCCACAGCAGGATCCTCTAGATCAAATCACATAGGAACATGTCCAGGTGGGTTTTAAATGTCTCCAGAGAAGGAGACTCCACAACCTCCCTGGGCAGCCCCTTCCAGTGCTCCATCACCCTCACTGGGAAGAAGGTCCTTCTCATATCGATGTGGAACCTCCTCTGTTCCAGCTCACACCCGTTGCCCCTTGTCCTATCATTGGGTGCCCCTGAGCAGAGCCTGGCTCCATCCTCCTGACACCCACCCTTCCCATATTTGTAAACCCTGCCCTTGTTTCCTGCCCTTAACAGATTTACAAAACCACAGT
This sequence comes from Rhinopomastus cyanomelas, assembly GCA_013400115.1. Lineage (NCBI taxonomy): Eukaryota > Metazoa > Chordata > Aves > Bucerotiformes > Rhinopomastidae > Rhinopomastus > Rhinopomastus cyanomelas. The sequence continues at coordinate 1,020,694 of VXBP01002707.1, read as the reverse complement.
GATCGCTATTATCAAAGGAATGCAAGTATCTCCCTAAGGTCATTCAGTGTCCAACTCAAACAGTTAGTTGCCTGTTTGGGCTTCCATTACAGAAGTTCTAATCTACTTTGGCACATTTGCACAAACAGAGTGATGTGAAACCTCCCACTCTATCATTGTACATGAAATGACACAGATCAGACTATCATAGGATGGTCTTTCTTGACGTGAGGGGCCCAGAACTGCCCCCAGCTCTCGAGGTGAGAACAGACAGTCAACATGAAGTCCATGAGTTTAGAATCTGCTGACGCAGTTTTACTCTGACCACCCTCTTCTTTGTCAAACGATCACACCCCTTCTGGGGGTGGGTGTCTATTTTGCTCCTTATCACAACTCTGAAGGACACTGAACTAAGTTCTCAGGTGCACACAGACTCCAGTACAACAGCCTCTTTTTTCACTGATCCATCGCAAAAGCAGAAGTGAGCAAATGTTTGTGGAGACCTGGACCTACGTGGCTTCTGAGGACTAGCAAAAAAATGAAAACAAAGGACCAACACGACCTGCTGACAGGTCTGGATGTGCTCCTGTGTCACCTGTCTTCGTTTCTACGATCCTGCTCAAGCAGCGGGGTTGGACTCGATGGGCTCCGGAGGTCCCTTCCAACGCCTAGTGACAGGTCATTTCTCCCTTTCCATGCCCAAGCTGCAAATTACGAGTGAACCCTGAACACAGGCACAGGGCAACCTCTTACTTGGGAAAGTGGGTGAGGATTAGTGTTCGCTTCTCTTGGGGAAGCTTGTCCTTTTCCTGCCTGGCCTGCTCCAGCAGCTGCCGCCTCATGACGGTGAAGACAGAGCGAAGCAACGTCCTCCCGAAGACCTGGGTGGTTTCATACCGAGGTAGGCTGTCACAGAACTGAGGAACGTTGCAGTAGCAAAGCCACCTGCAAAGGGAAAGCAAGCAGGGGGACCGTCACCAGCGCACGCGAGTCAATGCAACGACCAGCACCCGCAGCGCTTGTAACGCGCCGAGACCCGCACAATTGACGGCACAAATCACTTCGACCCAGAGCTCAGCAGCACTTTTGCTGCCCTGTTCTTCAAAGAAGTGACAGCAAAGTGCTTTCAGGTCTCCGTACGTTCTCGTTCCCCGCAGTCTAGCTTCCACAAAGCGCTCCTGTTGCAGACAGTGATCACAGACCACGTAACATTCGTGCTGATGTCAGTGATTTTCTGCTCAGCTCATGCACCCGGTGCCTCAAGACCCTCAGCCTGGAGGTGGAGGTTGGTCTGTTCTCCCTAGTATCCAGTGACAGCATGAGGGGAAAAATGGCTTTAAGCTGCACCAGGGGAGGTTCAGGTTGGATGTCAGGAGGAATTTCCTTCCTGAAAGGGCTGTCAGGCACCGGAACAGCTGCCCAGGGAGGGCGTTGAGCCACCGTCCCTGGAGGTGCTGAAGAGAAGGGCAGCCACTGCAGCGGGGGATCTGGGTAAAGCTCGGACTCGATGACCGTGAAGGTCTCTCCCGGCCAAAGCTGCTCCACGATTCTGTGTGTGCCGTACCCGCCAGCAAGGCTCGTGACAAGCAAAAGCAGCCTTACCTGGTGTAATTCACTTTGTAGCCCGCAATGTCATCGTTGGGTGACCGCAGTCGGCGCTGAGATGGGGTCTCCAGATGCCAGTAGTTAATGCGGTTGAGGAACATCTTCGCCAGCTCCACTATTGTTTGCCTCTCCTTCGTGGCCAAGTGGCTAAACTTGTACTGCACAAAATTGTTCACGCCCTTCAAACCAAAGCAAAACCAAGTTCCATTGCCCAGCCAGGATTCTCCACTTCCCATTATCACATTACAACTTGTGCCCACATCTGCACAGGTTTGCTGATAAACACGATGCATTATTCATTTCCTCTGCAACCTGGGGATCGGGTACAGACCTCTCCAGCTCCTTTCCAACAGCAGATCAGGGCTTGCAAACTTCCTGCTTAGCTTCTGCCTACGTTTGGCACCACCTCTTCAAGAAGTGCCAGTATTTCACAGTTCCCCCCACTGCACTTTGCACGCTCTCCAGTTTAAACGAACAACTACCGAAGGAAGTTTAAAACGAGGGTCAATGGGCAGGGTCCTACACTGTGGCCACAAGAAGCCCCTGCAGCTGCAGACTCAGGGAGGAGTGGCAGCCTGGCAGAGAGGGACCTGGCAGTAGTGGCTGACAACTGGCTGAATGGAAGCCAACAGGGTACCCAGGTGGCCTGGAAACCCAACGGCATCCTGGCTTGTATCAGCAACAGTGTGGCCAGCAGGGCTGGGGATGTCATTCTCCCCCTGTCCTGGGCACTGGGGAGGCCTCCCCTCGAGTCCTGGGGGCAGTGCTGGGCCCCTGACTTCAGGAAAGAGATGGAGGGTCTGGAGCAGGTCCAGAAGAGCAACGAGGCTGGGGAAGGGACTGGAGGGAAAGGCTGATGGGGAGAGGCTGAGGGAGCTGGGGGTGTTTAGCCTGGAGAAGAGGACACTCAAGGGGTACCTTGTCCCTCTCTCCAACTCTCTGAAGGGACGTTGTAGTCAGATGGGGATTGGGCTCTTCTCCCAGGCAACCAGCATCAGGATAAGAAGGGAGGGCCTGAAGCTGCACCTGAGGAGGGTTAGGTTGGATGTCAGGAAGCCCTTCCTCATGGAAATGGTGATTAGAGCCTGCACTGGACTGCCCAGGGCAGTGGTGGAGTCCACATCCCTGGAAGTGTTGAAGGGCAGCCTGGATGTGGCCCTGAGTGCCCTGGTCTAGGTGTCTTGCCGGAACAGGAGCTCTGTTTTCCCCTCATGGGTAAGTGGACGGCTAGTCCAGGTGATTGTGGTGATGTGAGCTCGTGGGCTGGATCACCTCAGAGGTCTTTTTCAGCCTCAATAATCCTGTGATTCTGAGCGACTGAAAGTGCTGCAGCACACCAACACTGTAAATCAATCGTAACACCGCTGCCTGGCAAACAACCGCGCGACTGAATCGCTGAACCGCTAAAAACAGAGAACAGGGGTCTGGCACAGGAAAACAATGTCAGCCAAACTGCAAGGAAATAACCACTACACGTCTTCACATTTAAAATACCCTGCTTAACCACAGCCATCCTTTTACCCACTGATGGGAAAACAGAGCTCCTGCTCCAGCAGAGCCTCTGCAGAGCCCCACCGGAGCTACCGAGCCAAAAGCGCTTTCTCAGGAGCTTCCTTAACCAAAATCTGATTCGTCATCTGTTCTCCATCCACTGCGAGTTCAAAAGCCTCAGCTGTTCTGTCTTTGCTTTTGGCTTTGGCTGTTGTTGCGCTGAAAGCGAAGGCTGCGACCTCACCGAGTTGGCCAGTAACGTTTCCAGTGATTTACACAAGTGTCATTTTAATATCAGATTTCAAAATCTCAGCAGCATCTGTCGTCGCTTGAAACAAGAGAAAGATTAGGACTGCCCCACAGACAAGCAGCATCTCGGGTTCACCCAGTTGCTGAAACCATCAAGAAGCCACTTTCACTTAAGGGGGAGCTGAGTGATGGGGTAAACCAAGTGACACAACACTAAGGGAGAAGCAGCAGCAATCTCCTCAGCGCTCTGCTTTGTCCTAAGCAATACACAGAAATATCTATAGAGTCCCCAGGTGCCAAAAGCAGTGACTGTGTTTACAAAACACACACAAAACTCCACCAAAGAAATAAAAGCCCAGCCAGCCCCACGTTTTCACCCCTTACCTGCTCGATGCTGGGTTTCTCGAAGGGAGGGCTTTCCAAGGAGCCCTCTACTACAGGTTTAACCATCTGTAAGATGCACTTCCTCAAAAGCTGGTAGAGAGAGGCACAAGTTTAAAAAAGAAATCACTAGGCTTGCAAACACAGGGTCAGGGGAAGTCCCAGGGGCACAATACACTCCAAGCAGTGCTGAAAAGCTCTTGGCTCTAGGTCTGCTTGTTTAACCATCTAAATTCATAGCTACTGAACTTCACTGTGAGATCACCCTCTTCAAAAATGCTTCTGTGAGCAAATGGGGGCAGCTGGAGGGGACCTTCTCCCTCTCTACAACTTCCTGAACGGAAGCTGTAGTCAGGTCGGGGTCAGGCCCTTCTCCCAGGCAACTAGGACAGGACGAGAGGGCAGGGCCTGAAGCTGCACCAAGGGAGGGTGAGGTTGGATGTTAGGAAGCCCTTCCTCAGGGAAAGGGTGATCAGAGCCTGGACAGGACTGCCCAGGGCAGCGGGGGAGTCCCCATTGCTGGAGGTGTTTAAGGACAGACTGGATGTGGCACTTAGTGCCCTGGTCTAGCTGACGGCTTGGTGTCAGGTCATAGGCTGGGCCTGATGGTCTCAGAGGTCTACTCCAGCCTCAACAATCATAGAATCATGAGGGATTGGAAGGGACCTTGAAAGACCATCTAGTCCAATCGCCCTGCCACAGCAGGACCACCTAGACCAGGTCACACAGGAACACATAACAATAACTTAGTGTTTACACCAGCTAGATTCTCCTGATGTGTTGAGTGAAGAGGGTTAGGCTTACAGGCTGCCAGCTTTAAGGATGAGACTCAGGCAGCTCCTCAATCAGCTGCGTGACTCGTGGAGCATCACACAGTGCAAGCACGAGAACAGTCAGCCCCTAGCTGACCACCAGAGAACAAAGTCTCACCAGATGAAACCAACACAGACATGAGAGGCAGTGAAATCAGCTGGTGTGCAGGAGTGGAAAATCCGAGGAGACACCGCACGCGCTGAGCTTACCTTGAACAGGTAGAAATAAACTTGCTTGGTGTCTGCATCTTCTTCTTTATGGACACAGGTGAACAAATACTCCACATCCAACACAATCCCCAGGAGCCTGTTCATTTCTTCTTCAGACACATTCTCCAGGTGAGAAACATGAGCAGCTACAAGAAAGAAAAACCCAAACGTGTGAAAAGGCTCCCAGACTTGGAGAGGGGAGATTAAGGTTGGCCGTGAGGAACCAATTCTTTGCTGTGAGGGTGCTGAGATGCTGGAACAGGTTGCCCAGGGCAGCTGTGGCTGCCCCTGACAGCAAAGAACTTGTCCTCATATCCTCAGGATCACAGAACCCGAGACAAGTTGCACAGAAGCCCATCCAGCCGGGTTTTCTTAGTGAACTATTTTACTGCCTTAGATGGGCCAGTGTGATTGGGACTGGTGAGAAATTCCCAGCACGAACCCAGCTCCTTAGTGGGGGAGGAAGTGCGGAGCGACAACACTTGCAAACACTCGTGTTTAGCGCCGCGCAGCAAGGACAGCCTGCCCAGAGGTTCGGACTCCGTGAGTTTGTGCAGCTCCAAGTGAGAAGGACAGCACAGCTCAGAGCATCAGGACGGTGCCAGCAGTTGTTCCCACCTAAATGAGCACTTACGTCACGGTGTCTGGACACGGAAGGGGAAAGCCATCGCGGGCTTCGTAGAGGACAAATATTCAGCATCCCGGGTGGGATAAAGCCATTTCAGTTCTGTCCTTGAGCTGGATATGAAGGTTCAATATTCCCAGCTGTCTGTTCTGCTCTTGTGAGAGTAATAAATACCCTCCTAGATGAGCCCTGCATTAGAAACTGATGCCATACTACAGGAACCTCGCGCTCAACTAACATATGAATAAAACAACAGCAGAAGCAGCCATTTCCATGCAGTTCCCATAACAATATGCGAGTTACCTTGACTACTTTAGTGGCCACATTTAAGCATTTCATTAAACTAGAGGGTTATTAATCTTTCTTTATTAACTAGAGAATTGCTGTGGTGAATCTAGAAGAACACCAGTGTGTCACCAGCATGTTTTCACCACTGCCTGCGTTGTGTTTTGCCATTCCACGCAGGTTTTCCCCACCAGCCCAACAAACCACCTTTCTCTGGAGGTTCACAGCTCGTTTCCAAGTTCTCGTGGCCACTAAAGCCTTTCACTAAAATCAAAGCTGTAGTACTTGGGCAGGGCATCGGAGTGCTCTTGCAAGAGCCCTGGTCTGGAGTACAGGCAGGGGGACTGCAGGAGAAAGGCCAGAGCTTACCCAGCGCGTGGCTGCAGCTGCGGCAGGGCTCGGCCAGGCTCACGGCCGCCTGCTGCAGCTCTGCCCGGGGCGGCGTGGGAGGAGGATTGGGGTTCTTCCAGCCGTTGCATTTACAGGACTCCTCAGCCTGAAATGGAAGCAGAGGGGTATCGATCGACACAACTTGCTGAAACCGCGTTATTTCCAAAGCAGTCAGAAAGAGCAGTGCTAAATACAAGTGGCAGGGGTCTTCTTGGCTTGATGTCTTGTGGGAAGAGCTCAGGAGGGTGGTGGTGTTGCCTGGCTCCTAGCTTGTGCTCACTTCTTTACCTACCACAGAGCTATTCCATTGTCTAGCCATAACCTGAAATAGCAGAGCGCACCAAGAGGGAGATGAGCACAGTCCTGGTAAGCAAATTGTGCTGGGAAGGACACACAAACTCTAGCTGATTCCTTCAGAACAAACCCTCACTCTAAGTGAAAGAAGCCCACCAGCTAGGACACAGGAGGTTCCACATCAATATGAGAAGGAACTTCTTCCCGATGAGGGTGACGGACCACTGGAACAGGCTGTCCAGGGAGGCTGTGGAGTCTCCTTCACTGGAGATGTTAACACCCATCTGGCCATGTTCCTGTGTGCCTGGATCTAGGGGATCCTGCTGTGGCAGGGGGATTGGGCTGGATAGTCTTTCGAAGTCCCTTCCAATTCCTAATTTAATGTGATCCTGTGATTCCAGTTAAGAGCATCTTTACAGGAAGGGATCTTCTCTTGCATATCCCAAAGATCTAGATGGTAAAGTGCTTCTAGCACCATCCCCAGTGCTATTTAAAGATGGGGGGAAAGCAAGCTTCTCCCCTGTGCAGAGACACCAGTGCATGGGGTGTAACAAGATCCTCATGAATTTGCACAGTCAAGACCTCGCTGGGCGAGGAGCGTGAGCCAGCTGCTGCGTGATAGCTCTGCCTGAAACAGCCTTAGCAGGAAAGATTGTGATGCTAATGCACCCAGTGCTCACGTGTCATTTCTCAAAACTGATTCTGAATCTCTTTAACGCAAACTGTTTCAGGAACCTATTTTCATTTTCCTTTTGTGCTTCCAGTCCCACCTCACCTAAGGAGGAAGCACCTGGGAGAAGCAGAAAGGATCACAGCTTGACAGCTCGGAAGACTGACAGCTTTGCAGATTGATGGTAAATTGTTCTTCCAAGCTGATTTCAATATTCAGCAACCTGAGCACCAAAAAACCTGCTGCCTGCAGTTTGCTCCTACTACCTCTAGCGCTCCAGTATTTATCCAGCTGGGCTCCTGGCCCCAGATGCCACGGCCTCCGCCCGCACCACAGATGGTCTAGCAGGTACAAAGGAGAGAGAGTGACTGTTTCAGCAGCTGGAGCCACCAGGATGACTCAGAAATCCACCTACACGTGCTCAGCAAAACCGTGTCACATACCTTCCTTGGAAAGAGGGCAACCCGTGCCTCCTGAACCCTGGGCTCTCCAAACTCGCCGTGTGGGCGCGGACTGCCTGCCACCCCCTGAACTGATCATTTGGCATCGGGGAGGGTTCAGCACTAATGGAGGGGGTGGTTTTTGGTAACTCCTGCAGGGGCATTGGACTGGATGCTCTTTCGAGGTCCCCCCCAATCACTAATGATTCTATGACTCTATGATCTTGTGAGGCAGGGCTGATGGTGGGACTCGACGATCGCAGGGGTCTTTCCCAAGCAGAGCGATTCTGTGATTCACAGAAGCTCACCACACAATGTTTACTATCGAGCCTAAAAACCATCAACAGTGAGTAACTACCCAAACTTTAGTGTCACACAACGATTAACAGCAAAGATGCAAACAAACAGATGCACGGATCATGGTAGCAGCTCAGCTAAGCTGCCAGAAATAGACAGCAGCCAGCCCACGGGAGAACAAAACTAGCGTGCTCAGTGGCAGGGGGTTTTCTGCCCTGGGTAGGATTTCCTCACAAGTCCTTTTGGAAGCAGCTGGTAATTTGTATTGTTCAAGTTACTCCGGAGCCCTTTCGCAAACAACTGTAGCACAGGGGGGTTTTTTTGTTCATCTCTCTATGAAACACCCGAATCAGCATAAATGTTCTGTCAGCCCAGGGAAGCACAACCCTGAAAGGTTCTCTTTTAGCACGAAGCTTTCACTGTGGATGTTGATAGCGCGAGCGCTTTGCAGTGAATATGCAACGAGCATTCCTCAGTGGCCTCAATTCCCGAGTCCTTCGAATGTTCCACAGCGTTTGTTCATTCAGCCCTCGCTCTGATTATCTTCAGCTTTTTCCTCTCTTTTTTCCTTTTTCTTTCTATTTTTTTAAAGTGTCACTCATCTGCTTTTCATTAGAAAATGGAGTATGACTTCACCTCTGCAAAAGAGTAATTGAAGAGCAAAACTGTTTTGAAGAGAGGAAGGAAAAGAGGCATTTGAACCAGCGCTTCCAGCTCTCACAGCCTTCTTTTCTGGGCTTTACTAAAGACACCGAGAAACTTGGGGATTTCTGCCTTGCTGAATCACAGAACATTAGGGATTGGAAGGGGCCTGGAAAGATCATCCAGTACAAACCCTGCGGCAGAGCAGGATCCCCTAGATCCAGTCGCACAGGAACACATCCAGGTGGGTTTGAAACATCTCCAGAGAAGGAGACTCCACAACCTCCCTGGGCAGCCCCTGCCAGGGCTCTCTCACCCTCACCAGGAACAATGTCCTTCTCATATTGATGTGGAACCTCCTCTGTTCCAGCTCACACCTGGTGCCCCTTGTCCCATCATTGGGTGCTGCTGAGCAGAGCCTGGCTCCATCCTCCTGACACCCCCCTTTCCATATTTATAAACAGTAATGAGGTCACCCCTCAGTCTCTTTTTTTCCCAGCTCAGGAGACCCAGCTCCCTCAGCCTTTCCTCCTCAGGGAGATGCCCCACTCCCTTCACCACCCACAACCAATACTTGTGGCTTCCTTCACTCGCCCTGACAGACAGCACTGCGCCCTACGTTCAGCAGACAGACTCCTCACAGCACCAGAGAGAACTGCCACTTTGCGGCGCTTCCCCACAGGTGTCAGCGTTTAGTTCGGCTTCTGGCTGAACACTTTCCCTTTCGAGGCTCCAAAGGAACAGAGAAAATAAGCAGCACATTTCTCACAAACGGCTATTTTCAGTGTCCGAAGGTGGATGTGACATCAGCGCTGCCAACCCGAACAGGTCCCTGGAAGGGACCTCGGAAGATCATCCAGTCCAGCCAGACACGCCGCGCACCCACGAGCTGCCCTGACAGCAGCAGCGCGGACAACTCGAGACACCCTGCTCGTGCTCTGCCAGCAGCCCACGGCCAGCGGGACTCGCTACTCCCGCTCCTCATCCGTGCGCCGGCTGCCACGGACCTCCCAGAGCGGGAGCGACGGCTCTGCCCTCCGGTCCCTCCAACAAACGGGCAGGTCCCGCTTCTCGCCCAGAGAAGCAGATTGTAGGTGGAGGGAAGGTCCTCGCGGAGGGAAAACCAGGGCAGCTCTGCCGAGCAGCGTGTGAGGGGATCCCCGCGGGGGCAGAGCGCGGGGAAAGGCCCCAGCCAGCCCGGGCACCGGGCACCGAGTCCCGGGGCCGCGGTACGTGACCGGCGGGACACAACTTCCCCAGCCCGCGGGCCGCGCCCCTTCGCTTCCCTGCCAGAGCCACCGGTGCCGGGGCCACCCCGGGGCAGCAGCTCTTGGCGGCGGCCACGGCACCCTCCGGGCAGGTCAGGGGCCGGTGTCACCGCTCCCCGCGGGGTGTTTACGAGGAGGCAGCTGCGGTTTAACCCAGCGCCGCCCCGCCCTCCACCGCCTCCCGCGGAAGGAAGGACGGACGGACGGACGGACTCCGGGGGCAGGCGCCTCCCCTGGCGCCCAGCTCGTCCCTGTCCTCCCACCACCGGCCCCACAGCCGCGGCGGGGGAGAGAGACAACCGGTGCCGCCACTTCCGCGACGCCCTCCAGGCTGCAGCCGGCCCCCGGGCCGGCCCTT